>VXAL01010211.1:13633-26860 GCA_013399475.1 Chauna torquata | reverse complement strand
GGGGCGCCGGGCCCCGCTCTCCGCCGAAGGCGCGGGCGGGACTGCCGCGGTGCTCGGCGGGCTGGGTGAGGCGAGGGATGCCCGGCGCGGCGCGGGGGAAGCGGTCCCCCCGGCCTTTGTTCGCTGCCGGAGAGAGCGCGGGGGCAAAATGGAGGCGCTCCCCCGCGGGGAGCCTCCCCGGGCCCTCGGGCCGCCCCCTCCAGATGGTCGCTGCCGGCTGCCCGTCGGCTTTTCCGGGCGCTTTCTCCTCCCGCTGGGTAAGGCGGGACGGGGCGCAGCCCTGAGGGGACGCGTAGCAGCAGATGCCCCGGTGCCGCTGGCGGCCGGAGGGGCCGCGGCCGGCCGGGAGAAGCCGCCTCGCCACCGTCTGCGCCGGGTAAAAGGCATGGGAAGGGCTCCCGGGGGTGATGCAGGCACGTAGGGAGAGAAACTTCGGGAGAAGCGCCTTTGCAAGCAGCTGATAAACAGCCTCACTGGAGGAGAGCTAAGCGATACTTTGCAAAGCGTGGCCCCATACTGCCTTTAATTAGGCTCTTAGGGAAGCACAGATAAAAATCGAGAAAAGATGGCTCTCCGGCCTGACATCGTTGCCGGGGTCACAGCAGCCTCACAGACGGAGAGGTGCTGTAACTGCTCCTGGCCTTTTGGGAGCAGAGGGTGGGCACGGTCTCAGCTGAGGTAACCTTCTGCGAGCCCCTCATTTCCAAGAAACGTTAATATCAACTTTGTGTTGAAAAGTTGAAACCAAACTCTTCTTTGTTTTCTGGTTTACGTATGTGCACTTTTAAAATTATTTATTTTATTTCAGTGTGTTGGCCTGCAGATGGGTGCAGGCTTGAATGAAGTAGATAGGAATGCCTGCTGGGGACAGCAGGGAGAAGGATGCTAAGGAGTTGAGAGAAACTGAGATTTGATAAAATGAGGTTGTGTGTCAGTGGGATGGGTGCTGAGCACTGAGAAGTCACAGGTTAAGGGTTCTGAAACATCACAATAGGGTGGACCACAGCTTAATGCAAAGTCACAGCTTAATGTGAAGCGTCTTTTGAACCTACTGCACCGAAGGTTAGTTTACCATAGTCCTTTGCTGGTGGTGATAAAATTGAATCACTGATGTAGCTAAGGTGATTATGAACATGGAGAAGTGACATTAGGAGAGTACATGGAATGATCCCCGAGTCTTCGAACGTTGCTTCTGGACAACTGTTGAGAAAGAGTCAGCAGGGTATAACTAGCCAGGCATCCACAGACCACCAGCAAATGCTGCACAGGCAGAATACAATCAGGGTAACAATCAAGATGAACAGACAGAAATTTAAAAAAAAAAAAAAAGTGACTTTTCAGGTAAGAGAAACAAAGACTGATAGTTACATTATTGTTTCTTCACAGCCTAGATGAAGGGACTCTGTGAGATGTACAGCTGGTAAGTATGGCTTAGAAACAAATAAGAGACTTAGAAAATTTGTAAATAAAACCTGTTTGGTTTTTTTGTTTCCTCCCCCTCCCTTTTTCTGTCTTTCAGATAAGTTTCTTCCTTTTTCTAGGCTCGGCTCTGTCATTGACTTCTGGTATAGCCGTAGGCCCCTTTGCTTTCCCATCTAAAATGGTTTCCTGCATCCTACAGGTAAAGTTTAATTAGTGCAGACAAAAGGGTTTCCAGTCTTTGGAGAGGGTGTGAGGAAATCTTGCCTGAATGTTTCTGAGTGGTATTATTCTGCTTCTAGCTGCTCAGCATGTCTTGGCTGCTCCTGCTCTGCACGCTCTGACCATGAGCAGCAATTCCTCCCTCAGCAATGTGAATGGCCTGAGGAACCTCACCACACAGGAAGACGGCGCAGTCAGAGTCACTGAGTCCATTGCTATAATTGTCATTGCTATTTTCATCTGTTTGGGCAACCTCGTGATTGTTGTCACCCTCTATCGGAAGTCTTACCTTCTCACATTGAGCAACAAGTTTGTGTTCAGCCTGACCCTCTCCAACTTTCTACTGTCTGTACTGGTGCTACCTTTTGTTGTGACCAGCTCCATCAGGCGAGAATGGATCTTTGGAGTCGTTTGGTGCAACTTCTCAGCCCTGCTCTACATGCTGATCAGCTCAGCCAGCATGCTTACTCTTGGACTCATAGCTATAGATCGGTAAGCAGCTTTTTATAATGAATGATAACTATTTGCCTAGTCATTCCATAGGGTGACTTGTTGGGTCTTATATACTAGAGAAACACTGCAGTGGACCACACTGTGTACTGTTGCAATGTCATTTTACTTCGCCCCGTGTGAAATTTTACCACAGAACAGAAGAAGATGACATCATCGATAATGTAAAAAAACCTGACATGCATCTAGATTTTTTTTGAAGCTAATGAGGGTGTAATAATGTATTGGTTGAGAAACAAGACATAATGATTTGAAATTCCATAGTATACTCGAAGCATGCACTCGCAGGTAGGGACAGATTTAATAGATATATGTGTGCCTACAGCCAAGTCTTACAATCTTGCCTGCAAAGATCTGTAGTCTTACATGCAATTGTTCTTAACGGGGTCCCTAAGTCCACTTTGAGGTTTGGAGAAAAGATCTTGTTCTATAAATAGGACTATATATCAACATCATTAAAATATGTTCTTTTTTACTGTACACCTTTGTGCTTCTGTTGACTCTTGCTTTTTTTTGCCCACCAGGTACTATGCTGTCCTGTACCCTATGGTTTACCCAATGAAGATTACAGGCAACAGAGCAGTGGTAGCTCTTGTGTATGTGTGGCTACACTCCCTTATTGGCTGCCTTCCTCCCCTCTTTGGCTGGTCATCTTTGGAATTTGACCAGTTCAAGTGGATGTGTGTGGCAGCCTGGCACAAAGAGGCTGGTTACACTGCCTTTTGGCAGATCTGGTGCGCATTGCTGCCTTTCGTGGTCATGATGATCTGCTATGGGTTCATATTCCGTGTGGCTAGGATTAAAGCCCGCAAAATCCACTGTGGTAGTGTTGTCATAGTGGAGGAGGACTCCCAGAGGAGTGGGAGGAAGAACTCCAGCACCTCCACATCCTCCTCGGGCAGCCGAAGGAATGCTTTCCAAGGGGTTGTCTACTCTGCCAACCAGTGCAAAGCTTTCATAACCATCTTGGTTGTCATCGGTGCTTTTGTTATTACATGGGGGCCTTACATGGTGGTAATTACATCGGAGGCACTTTGGGGAAAAAACAGTATTTCCCCTGCCTTGGAAACATTAGCTACATGGTTGTCCTTTTCCAGTGCCATTTGCCATCCATTAATTTATGGACTGTGGAACAAAACGGTGCGCAAGGAACTACTAGGAATGTGCTTTGGGGATCGGTATTATCGTGAGTCCTTTGTTCAGCGGCATAGGACTTCGAGGTTATTCAGCATTTCCAATAGGATCACAGGTAAGACATGTAGCTGCAGACGACACTCTTAATACCATTAGGAGCAATATCTGTGTACTTGGCATGTTTTGGGGCTCTGTAAACAAAGTGGGATGTTTCTGTAGGCTTCAGCGGTCTTGTTCGGTTTATTGTAGACGCTTGAAAGGTTTTTTGTGGCAGTTAAGCTCTTTCTCCTGCTCTAGTAAAATTTTCCCTGCCAGAGAAGACATAGTGGTGAGGTTAATACAAATAATTTATTTTCTCTCAAACTCTTCTCTTCATGTACCTGCCATTTTATGCTATCCAGATTTGAGCACTGCCAGTAGTACATTTTGCAGCATATAAAGCAAACTAGCTTTATGCTACAACTCTTTCGAGATTCACTGAAGTTACACTGGTCTTACTATTTCTGTTAATTCAGTTTTTAGTCTTAATGCTTGTGAAGAAAAGATCGTAAGTGATGTAAAACTATGTAAATTAATAAAACTATTTGATGTGTCCCTTAGTTGCAGGCTGGGAACTTCAGCTGCTCAGAGCTTCTTTTTTAAGTAGTAATGCAATGAAATTCTGATTTTTGATCATTTTTTCTGGTCCTGGTTAGAATCTTCCAAAAATAGGTCATCTTCAGGGAGTTCCTTGGGATGTTTCGTACAGAAGTGGAAAGTTATTTAAATGGGAAGGAAGATCTAAAATGTAGAAGGAAAGGGAGAGCAGCAAGGCATCTGCTGTTTCTGCAACCTGGAATCACTGGGAGAGACTCCAAATGAAGGAGTTGTGCAGCTGCAGCCACACCACAAGCTGCAAGAGTGCGAGAGATCTCAACACTCCTCCTTTTGGCATATCTGCATCCAGGAGATGCTGTGGATGAATACGTTGGGAACTGAGGTGGGAGGGATAAGACAGAAAATCTTTTTCTTTCTAAGTGATAAGAAACAGATAGCTTCAAATTTATTAGGTGTACCAGCTAGAGGCTGTTAGAAAGAAATGTCTTTATGCAGGATCCAAAGACAGCACCTGTGTAGGAATCCTAGATTCTCCTCTCTTCCTTATTTGAGGATTTGAGAGAAGCCAGGCGTCTCGATGCCCCAGCCCTGCTAGTAAACTTCCTGCCACGCTAATGGCCTGTCACAGCTGCTGGTGGCTACCAGGTTGTTCTCTGGCTATAAGGTGTCTGATAAATGGCCCTATCTCTCTGGGTGTGTATGCTCTGTGTTCAGCCTGGCTTGCTGATAAAACGTGCAGTTGCAAAGACAGTAGGAGGGAGATGGTGCAGGTAGAAAGGAGACTTGCCATGTGGAAAGATTCCAAGGATACTTGAAAGCTGCTGACCTTGTTTCTAAGATCAGAGGTCCAGATGCTGTGCACTCTGGATGAGCAGGGTAGGTTTTATACATAGAAGAGGCAGTAGAATCGGTATTACTGGAAGAAGTTTTTACTCTTATAGACCCCTTAACCATCCATTGTGTAATGAGAATGAAACTCTCTTGCAGATTTGGGACTATCCCCTCATCTCACTGCCCTAATGGCAGGTGGGCGACCATTAGGAAACAGCAGCAGCACAGGAGACACAGGTTTCAGCTGTTCACAGGATTCAGGTAACTAAAAGTCTCTTGCTCTCTTTTCTTGGCCAGAAGTTTGCACTTGTAACTTGGCAGAACTCTCTGGGATAGTCTTTCTGCATACTCAGATGTCTCTGCGTGGATGGATAACATGAAGCATCTGTTCCAGCTGTCACAACAAAAATACTGCAGTTCTTTTCCTTCCTTGCTCTCAATGTATCTACTTGCAAAATACTGTTTACTCTAAGGAATGACCCTCCCTTGATAATGCTTTCTGGGAACAGGACATGCTGCTTGTGCTCTTCTCCTTTAGTTTCTGTCATTCTTCAGGGACTTTCCCTGTATCCATAATGAACAGAGCAACAGAGTGCCATGGAGAGTGCTTCTCTGTTTCCTAGTTTGTAATAGGCCTTGTCGTGTTCATCCTACAGTCTAAACATAACCACTTAAGATGGTTTCAGCTTGTAATTGCATCACTACTTAAGATCTCTCAACTGAAGAAAGTTTGGAAAAGGGAAAAGGGGTTCTGCCAGTAATTTTCTGTCCAGAACCGTAGCTAGATTTTTCTGGCGGTTACTTCAGCTACCATCCCTTAACTGCACTAAAGAGTATTTCTGCTCTAGATACACCAGAGGGTGATCTTTTAACATTTGCTTGGTACTAGAGGTTTGTTTCTTAAATTTCTAAAGGAAGGCTAAGGAGCTGGGATTTATTCTGGTAGTGGTTTTATGCTGGTACTTTTACGCCTGCTGTGGGTATTCTGCAGCTGTATGTGATAAATGAGAGTAACGTTGTGTGAAACCTACCTCATTTGAGATTATGGTGTGTTACCATCTTTTGAGGAATGATACTGAGCAGTTTAAACAAACAAACCAAATTCGTATGTAATGCTGTTAGAAGTGCTGCTGTTGGTTATGGAGGAGATACAGTACATCTGGGAATGGATGCATAGTGATCCACTGTGAAATAATATTTCATTGGATACCTTTACTGGGAGGAACTAAAAAGCAGAAAGAAGTCTTAGTCCTTCTTCAGTGCTACCTGCTATAGTACATGATCCTGTGGCCTGCAATGCAGTGTCTGTATCTACCCTGGTAGACAGAAGCTGAGCTTTTCACGTCGTAAAAAAACAGATGAAGTTGTAGAAGATGAAAAAATACAAGCTGTGCCAGCTGTATACAAAATACTGAAGTGGGAGACCTGAGTCTGGATTGCTAGAAATGCTCCCTAAGATCAGTTATTCCAAAGGAAAGATCTTCCATGTAAGAGGAAGAGGCTAGTCTCTTCACTAGCCTCATTTGAAAAAATGCACTGAACTAGCACATTTGGAAAAAAAGTGCTAAAATTCAGCTTCACAGAAAAAAGTATCTCTTTCTTGCTAGTGCCATGCTTCCATTGTACACTACATTTCTGAGGAGGATTCTGTACCTTTGGAGACCAGTAAGAGTCAGCTGTTTTCAGTAGACATCCTCAAACCCCAACTGATCCACAGAACAACGTAGCAAATCATTAGCTTACTTTGTGCTGTGTGTTAGGACAGCAGCTCATTCTCTTGTGTGCTGAAGTGAGGCATATGGCAGAGCATGCAAGTTTTACTTTAAAAAGTTTATTACTTCACTATATAACAATGAATTGTCAGCAAAGACTAGACCTGTGGAGCAATATGTTGTCTAGAGGTACATTCCCAGCGATGTCTTTCTCTTGCTTTCCGTAAAATTGGCACTGGAGCACCTCCTTATTGCACACAGAGTAAGTTTGGGAATCAAAAGCATCCAAGTGGGTGAGGAGGGATGTGAAGTTGCCATCTGGAGGAGTTAGGAAACCTGTGAAGGCTCTTTGTCCTAGGCCTGTTGCTGTGTCACACAAGTAAATGGACTAAAAGTAAAGTGTTAAAGATCGAGCGAGAGGAAGCTGTGCCTTGCAACACTGGCTTCTCTGAGGGCTGCTCACTCAGCATTGTCGTAGCATCTCCCCAAAATGCTTGCTTTGCCTCTCCCTTAACACAGCAGACACCAGCATCACAAGGGAGGACTAGGCTGCAGTCTTGCCCTTTGTGTGAAAGCAGTGCAGAGAGATGAATTTCCTTGTGGTCATACGCTCTGTTTTATTTTGGAAAGGTGCAAAGCAAATACTGGGAGGTGAAATAAGAAAATGACTCATCAGCTGAAAAAACGACTCATTGGACAAAAATTATGCCCAGTTAGCAAGTAATTTTTTCCTATTAAAATACATTTAAAGAAAATCATAATAGGTTGTCAGAGACAAAGTAAATTATACAGAAAAATTCTCCAGTTCAGATTTCCATTGGGGCTGATTACAAGCATGACATTTGGCAGCTGTGGTTGTCTGCCTCTCAGGTTGCAATTGTTAGCCTCTGTCTTGATTAGGAGATGTCAAAGTTGCCCTCAGCTTCACCCTTTATTTACCAAAGGTAAGGTTTCACCTTTGCCTGATGTCCTATTGATGTTGTAATCTCTGCGGTTGAGCATTCTGGAGCTGCTTGAGGTTTTAGATAGCTAATGAGAAAAGATTTCCAAATCCTTTCAATGAAAACTCTGATCTCATTCTTCTTCTATGCAGTATTTAATTAAAACTGAAATTTACCCACAAAAGCTGGGTTTAGACGTCTTTTGAAGGGACTACTGTAAACCGAAAAGTTTTTGCCACCACTTAAATTTTGGCTCATCTCTTCACATAACTTTGTTATTATATCCCAGCATTGCTCTGTTTTGCTTGAGAACTCTTGCTTTGTTTCAGGAACAGACACAATGCTGCTTGAAGATTATAGCTCAGATGGCCCTCCTGTCCCACACTGTGTCTGTCCTCCTCGAAGGAGGAGTTTAGTGACATTTGAAGATGAAGTAGAGCAAATTAAAGGCGGGCTTAGGGGTAAGTATGGAAATGCACAGAATGAAGTGTACTGTCTTCTCAGGAAGCCTCTCAGGACCTTTAGAATTGCCTGAGGACATATGTAATGACTGTTCACCTTGAGAGACCTGACCCTTCATGCAGGCACAGCAGAGAGTAAGAGCAGGTCTTTCTTCCAGTTCTCAGGCAACAGGAAAGGACAAGAGTCAGAAGCTGGGATTCCCTGTATACACGTCTTTGTTGCACAGCAGTATCCTCACTGTAACTCCACTTACCCAGCTGCTGTTGCAGTCTATCTTATATTTCTGAAGGAATACATTTTCCTGCCTTCATACTTTGATTTCATTATCCCAGTGCTTCTCCTTTGCTGCCTTCTCTCAAGTTTGTCATTCACAGACTTAAAATTCTTCCATTTATAGACTTAATTTGTCTGAATATAATTTCATTGTTTATTTTTCTACTTTATTTACTTTACTGAGCACGTTTCTCAGTAGACACAGGTGGAAATAGATGAACCACGTGCAGTTTTTATTCATTTAGCTCACTTGTTGATTCTGTGCTAGTGCAGTGTAGATGTGATGATTTGTAAATATGGCAAGGTTAGTTTAATTTAGGCTGATAGTTACGGGAATACGGACTAGAAGACTTGATAATGAGTGACTGAATTTACTAAATAATAAATGATTGTGGACAATACAAAAATGAGCAGAATGCCTCCAAGTATCAAGTAATAATAAAATCTGGCTGATTTTTATGCTTCTGAAATAATGAGAAAACTTCCTGTGTAATTCTGTCTTTCAACATCTCCGCAAAATTCATTCTTTCTCTCTTACAAGGGGGCAGACATCTAATTTTTTGTGCAGTTCAGTGAAGAAGGGAAGTCTTAGTGCAAAAGTTCCCCATGGGTTTAGCAAGTTTCCATGGTATGTCTCAGGGTTTTCAGGATGTCTGAGACTTTTGATTTCAACAGCCTCATTAAAAAAGTACGTTTAGAATGAGCACCTGTATCTTTGACCTCTTCTGTTATGCAGAACTGTGTAACTTCTCGCCTGGAAGTGGGACTGAGTTCTGTGATGTGGGTCTGTTGTGGCTGGAACAAATTTAAGCCTAAGCACAACAGACTGCTGATTTTCTTCGCTACTTGGAAGAAGCCCTTGGAATTTGGGGATTGTTAATACATAAACACAAAATCTGATGTTTGTCGGGCTTAAAACATGTTATAAAACAGTTCTTATACTGCACTGTTGATGTCAGTGAAGTGTGAGATCTTACTTCAAATGCACTAGGAATACCTGAAAGGTTTTAAGTCCAGCTTCCAGCAGAGGAAGTACAAATTGAGAGTTCTGTTCCTGTCTTCTGCAAAAATTCTTGCCTGATGCCAAACAGTTCTCATTGTCCCTAATCCTGTACTCTATATAGTAAGCAGAAACTGGTCAACTTCAGTTGGGTATAAATTCAGACCGATAAAAGTCCTGTGTGCATAGATTCAGACAGTCATTCAACATATGCTTAATTGCACGTTAAACATACATGTGTAAACACTTTCCTTCATCAGATGTCATTTGTTTTCACTTGAGGTAGTCTTCCTCTACTTGACCTATGGTCACTCTGAAGTTTTGTGTTCATAGAATGGTTTGGGAATCCTGGGTATCCTTGGTAAATGTACTGTGTAGGGTAGTTACGTTACAGAAGGTACGGTCATACCTTTACGAAAGGATCAGTATTCAAACATTTGCACAGCAATGCTATTTGACTGTCAGTGTTCTGATATACTGCTGGTTTTTTTTGGTTTTTTTTCAGAAGCTGCAAAGAATTCTGTTCTTCATGTAAAAGCTGAAGTCCATAAATCTCTGGAGAGTTATGCATCCAGTTTAGCCAGGGCTATTGAAGCTGATGTGAAAATCAGCTTGTTTGGGGAAGGTGCTTTACCGGGAGCTCTGTTTCCTCTGCGGACTCAGCCAGGAAGCAGCATGAACACACGGCGTGGTATCAGGCCCCATGCTAGTCAAAGACTTCAGCTGCAGAGCATCGATGAAGGGAATATTTGACAGGAGAACTACAGGAAAAAAAACGGAACAAAACCACTAAGCAGGACCTACTACATCTGTTACTGTTTTAACAGAAACAGGATACCTTGTCAGGATGTTTTCAGTGTTTTTTCAACACTTGAAAGCCAGTTGAATTCTGGTACTTGCATCAGCATTTTGCAGCAGTATTTGCTTACTGTTTAGGGTGCTATTGACTCTTTTGTGCCATGTCTTAAATCTGTCACACGGCATAGAAACACAGGGTTTGGTTTCATCAACCAAATCATTAGTCCATTGAATCCTGTGTCCATTTTTGGCCAAAGCTGATACGGGAATGAAAAAGGAAAAGTATGTGCAGTGTTTAACTTAACAGTTGCAGTGATCCTTTTCTAACCACCGGGATCATCCATTTATACTTGATAGCTGGAGTGTCCTGATAGGAGCTTGTACATTGGATACTACGTACAGTCTTACTGTCACAGACTCTCAAATGATGGAGCATGGACTTCACAAAGGGACAAAAATTGAGCTTTACAGGGAGCTCATGCACATTATGGTCCTACTTACCCTTGCTGGCAGATATTTCTGGCTGTTCATCATAATGCTGGATACGAAACTGAATTGTACATTGCTGCTCTTTATGAGACACCAGCTTTTCCAGATGTAATGGGTGGAAGCAGACCAGTGCTGGCCATAGCACAGAAATATTTGAGGAAATTGTCAATACAGAGTTCTTAGTTTCTCTGAGAACTTCAGTTCCCTGGTTTTGCTTTTAAAAAGGCACACTCTACAGCTGCAGGAAGCTTGACAGAATATAAATAAGGTATTGCCACTTCAATGATATATTCAGGATTCATCTTTCCTATAGAAGGAAGTACTACGAGTTATTTTTTTAATCATGAGGGAATGTAGTATTTAAGCAATAGTTACCTCAGTGCATATATTTCTTGGAGTTTTAATTCATTAATCCCTAAAATAAGAACATTTAGCACTTACATTGCACTTTGCGTGTTTTAAGCGCTGTACAGACATTACCTTGTTAGGCCTGTGTGAGAGGGCTGATCAGCCCTGCTTGCCAAAGGGGAATGCAGCAATGGTTAAGATGGAAATGAAACCAGTTGCAGAGGTGGAAAGATTTGTTATGAAAAGAGGGATGAGGTGGATCTTAGGAAAATGCCCAGCTTGAGGAACCCTTCTGTGCCTTCCTGGGCTGACCCCTTCCTTCCTTTGTGGGGGGTTATAGCCCTGCCTTAATGCTTATTTCAAAGAGATGGAGATGTAAACGACTAGGGTAATTTCTCGGGGTTGGGTGTCAGTAGCAAATGGACTTAAGGACCAAGGATTTGCATTTATTTACTCTTTCTGCTCCCTGCTGTCCCTCCTTTGAAGTGTTCTTCCTCAGAAGTGGTTTGAGTTTTTGCAGCAGGTTCTTTGGAAAACGGGTGCAGGATGTTTTCATCTGGGCGAAAACTGGGCGTATGGTTGTTAAATTATGGCTGTGTGCAACTTGCTCAAAGGCACAGAAACGAACTGTTTCTGAGGCAGAGCCTGAGTCCAATACTGTATTTAGACATCCTGTTTGTCTCTGTTCCCAGCTCAGAAACACATTTCAGCACAAGCTTATGTCTATCTCTGGACAAAGCAGCTTGGCTTTGAACTAGCCTGAATCCACTACATTCCCATGTAAGAATTAACTGCGTGCTTAAAATTCAGTACATGGTTTGCTAATTAAGAACAGGCTCTTAAACCAAGAACACTTAAGCAGCATTAAGATGGCTCTTTGCATCATGCAGGATGAAATGAGCAAGTAGAGGTGAGGCTGCTTTGGGCTGTATGGAGAGCTGATGTGCTAAGGAGCAACTCACTCCCCGTTTTTGTTTCTGTTTTTTAAACTTTTAGGTTATTAGGTAAATTGGCACTTCAGGGTATTTCAGGGCACTCCGTCAAAACCCAAATCCCAGTGTTTGCCAGGAGATGCCCTGCACTGAGGTCATTATTGCTGTCATTAACGTTACGGTTGTTCATAGTATTCACTGTTCCTTAAGGCATGCACTTCCCTTAGATGGCTTGAAGTATTTTATCTGCGTCCAGTTTATTTCACATTCCTGCCTCAAGACAAGTTGAGCAAGGGTGTCACTGAATGTGGAAAGGGCACATGCGAGTCTGAATGGATCATTGTGGAATGAAGCCGGTGCTAGGCCAAAATGGTGTGTATTTAGGAGGGAAAGTTTCCAAGGCACATGTGAGAGCACAAAATTGCTAGTGTTGTGTAAAAAGCACATTTTTCACAAAGGTACTGAGCCAAATTCAGCCTTCAGGCAGGTCAGTGGAGTTGCAACAGTTTATGCCATGACTGAATTAGGCTCTGTGTTCATTTCACTATTTAGCATAAATGTTGTTAATATTTTTGCTAATCAAATTATAACCTCTCCATAATTCTGTTATTACCGGAGTCATTTTCTTACTTAACTTGTCATTAGCAAAAGCAGTAAGAAATGCACACACTTTGTAAAATTGTATTCCCCATCTCAAATACAAAAGGAAAAAAAAATTCCAGTTTCTAATGGTCTAAGATGTTTGTTTATACTACTGTTAATTTAACTTAAAACTATTTTAAAATGTTTTTGTTTTAAAAGTAAATTGAACTTAATGGATGAACCTGGCAGCGCCGGCATCTGGAGTTATGTTTCCAAAACGCGGGGTTGCATCCTGGGTGAAATGGAGGCCGCACGCCACTGCGCTGGTTGTCAGCACGCGACTGTACCCAGGTAACTCACTCCAGGTTTGGGAGCGCGCTCCCCGACCTCTCCAGCGCGCCTCGTGCAGCCTGTCAAAGAGGCGTTGAATTAGGTAAAAAATTAAAATGATCTCCAGGCCCTGCGTGGTACCGTGGGCCTGTCCGAAGTACAGCCAGCCTCCGAGCCTTGAAAAGTACCCGCGTGCTGGCTTGTAAGCTGGAACCTGCAAAACCTCACCCGTGCGCGGGAAGGTGGAGCTGGGCTGTGGTGGCACCCTCGTTCCAGAGGTGCGGGTGCACGGGACGCGCAAGGCCGCGTAGTGAGCCCAAAAGAGAGCTTTGCCCAAATCGGGAGGTGCGCTCAGCTCTCTTCTCAGCTGCCTCTCCGGGGGTTAGCGATGCTGATGCAGCCTGCAAGCCTCGTGTATTTTGTTTCCCGTCACGAAGCTGTGGCAGCAGGGAGCCACGTTCCGGACGCGTGGGCGGCGTTGGGGAGCACTGCGTGTCCGGCTAGCACCTCGCTGCGGATGAAAGCAACTATTTGGAAAATACAGCTTTCTGCGGGGCCCCTCCTTTAAATCCTGGCGCCTGCGACCACACAAACGAAAATCAAACGCTTCGGAGCAGCCGCTGCGCGGGGTGCGGGGCACCGGCAGC
>VXAL01010211.1:0-13345 GCA_013399475.1 Chauna torquata | reverse complement strand
CCGGCCCGGCCCGGCCCGGCTCGTCCCGGCTGACCGGGCCCGCGCCTCTCCGCCCTGCAGGCTCCCTCTGCTTCCTGAAGACCGGCGTCCGCGATGGCCCCAACAAGGGGAAGAGCTTCTACGTGTGCGGTGCGCGGGGCCCGGCGGCCTGCGGTTTCGTCGTCCCGGCGCCGTAGGTGCAGGGCCCCGGGGGCTGGGAGGCGGGAGGGGCCCGGCGGGGAGCGAGGTGCGGAGCTGGGCCGCGGTAAGGCGGCAGTGGAGCTTCTCTGACGGTGTCGGGGGGCAGCGCTCGTGGGACGGCGGCTGAGGGGCAGAGCCCCGCCGTGCGTGTGCTCTGCTGCGTCACGGGGGTGCGCGGAGGAAGCGTGGAAGTCGCTGCGTTTGTCAGTTGAACGTCCAGTTTCCTTCACAGCCCCCGTCGGCTTACTGGCTGCGGTGTCCCAGAGTCGCAGAACGGTTGAGGTGGGAAGGGACCTCCGGGGGTCATCTGGTCCAACCCCCTGCTCAAGGAGGGCCACCTAGAGCAGGCTGCCCAGGGCCGTGTCCAGGCGGCTTTAGAAGGTCTCCAAGGAAGGAGACTCCGCAGCGTCTTTGGGTAACCTGTGCTGGTGCCTGGTCACCCTTACAGTAAAGAAGCATTTCCTGATGTTCAGAAGAAACCTCCTGCGTTCCAGTTTGTGCCCCACTGCCTCTTGTCCTCGCGCTGGGCACCACTGACAAGAGCCTGGCTCTGTCTGTGCACCCTCCCTTCAGGTATTTGTGCACGTTAATGAGATCCCCTGAGCCTCCTCTTCTCCAGGATGAGCAGTCCCTGCTTTCTCAGCCTCTCCTCATAAGAGATGAGCTTAATCATCTTTATGGGCCTTTGTTGGACTCTCTAGTAGCTCCGTGTCTCCCTTTTACTGAGGAGCCCAGAACTGGACACAGCAATTCAGGTTCAGCCTCACCAGTGCTAAGCGGACGGGAAGAATCACCTCCCTCAGCCTGCTGGTAATACTTTGCGTAATGCAGCCCAGCATGCCACTTTGCTTCCTCGCAGCGGGGGCACGTAATAGTCATTCATGTTAGTCCCTATGAGTCCTGTTAGTGGACTATGTATATCATTGTAACAGGCACTGTGACAAAAGTCTTAAGAAGAATGACATGCAGTGCAGAGAGAGAGAAGCATGCACATCACTCTGGTACGCGGGAGTCCAGTAACAGCACCTGTCAGACTTTCCTTTTCTTTCCTCTGAAGAGAGGCATGGCTTATGGAAAGATGGCATCTCATGAAAACCACGTTAGCTGGAAAAAGAATCAGAGTTTCTCTGCTCTTCTAATTCTATCAACTGTTTTGTTTATAGAATATTGTCTCTTTGCATAGATCTGTTTTTAGATAAGAGGTAGTTAAGGTTTTCATGTGTACCTGCGCATAGATATTATGATAGAGGAAATGCAGAAGAATCAGATTATCACCCACTGTCCCCAGCTGCCCCAGGAATCTTGAGCTTGTAGAGTTTTTTGTTGTCAGTAGAGAAAGTGATCTAAAAATAGAGAGCTGTACACTTATTGTCCAGATGATTCACCTGTGCATCTATCACTATTTTTTTAGATTACATTTTAGATTTTAGCTGCTATAGTTTGGTGAGTTTCTGCTTTGAAGCAATGCAGAGAATTCTAGCAGCCTGAAGACGCATCCAGAAGGGCAGTAGTTTGTGAATTTTTCCTGTATAAAGTGCTGTTCTTTTCCTTACGTCCTGGAAATTAAATGAGGAAGAATTAGCACTCTGGATGATCAACTTTAGGAAAATTTGGTGCTATGTCAGCAATTCTAAACTTTAATTTCTTTGCTAAATTGTCTTTGAGAAGACTCTCGAAGTATTTTGTTCCAAGAAATTGTTTTGGTTGTTGCTGTTCCTTTGATGGCTTGTGTTGTCTTTGTTCTTCCTCCCCCCCGCCCTCCCTTTCAGTATTCCTGCTTCTTACTGCTTGATCCATGAGGGGTACATGGTGGAGCTGCAAGTCTTGATTCAGCAGCAGGACAGAGATGAATACCAGTAAGTTCCTCAAAGCGGAAACCAAGGTTTGCAGTACAGATTTGAACATTTGGAATTGTGTGGTGATGGCTGACTTGCAGAACTGAAAAACCTCATCCAGCCTTGAGGCCTTTACTTAGTATGTTTCAAAATGTTTATTTTTATTATTAGTAATATTCAATCATATGAGCCTGAGTGATCAATTACCATTTCTTTTTGACAGAATTGAATGTAGCTCTCTTGTTGGGTTTATCGGTTTCACGATTGCATCAAATTCAGCAGTTTTAATTCAGATAAAGTTCTTGCAGCTGTCCTTGTTGTCTGTCAGTTTAAAAAAAAAAATCTTAAGTCTATCTGTTCCTGAGGTGCTTTAAAGATGAGGTGGTCTGCACAGTGTAACAGGAAGAATAGCTATTTCCTCATGCCTAGAAATCACGAGACTTTGGAGGCTCTGAACATAGACAGTGTTTTTACCTCAGCAATTTTTTTTACCACTACACCTTCTGCTTTTGTTTCAAGATTTAAAAGAAACCAAAACAAAACCCCAAACTCTAAGAATCTTTATCCACAGAATGATATTTTTGTAATAAGCTTTGTTACCAGTGTCCATGATTTTTGCTATGTGGAAGTCTGGATATGAAGCGCAAATCAAATGATCTTGTCTGTGATGTTTTCAGTGCAGACTAGTTTTTAAAGAATGGTTAGAGCTCCTTCACTAGCTCCTTTGGTTCAAATCTTGATTTATTCTTTGGTAGGCTGTTTTACCGATGCCTTAACAGTAAGTTGAATGGGAAGAAATGGTGTGGAAGTGTCCCATGGCAGGTATGAATGTTTCATTTATATTACAGTATCAGCTTATTCCAGCTTGACTTCATTCTGTCTACTATAATCACTTCTGAGATCACATGGCGGGAGAGTTTGTATTTTCTAGATGGAAAGCATATCAGCCTGTTGTCCTTCAAATGAGACTTCTTACTCCTAAATTGTGTGAAGTAATCACTGTTCTCCAGTCTTGCCAAAAAAAAAAGAAAAAAAAGAAAAAAAAAAAACCCTTAGGGTTGATTTCCAGCCATCCTCTGTTCCTGAGAATGGTGCTGTTGGAACTTGATCCCCAAAAACCACAGGAATGGCAAAGACAACAGAAAAACAGCAGTTTTGTTTTCCTTGTAAAATGTTTATCCTCATCCTGTTAAAATGATAAGAAAAATGATGTCTGTAGAGAGTGAAGTCTTGCTTGAGATTATTGTGTGTATAATTACCAGGTTTTAATAACTGATATGTTAGCACTTACTCTACTTGTATATGTTGCAGGATCCAAAAGCTACCGAAGTGTCGAAAAACTTAGAATTGCATCCCAACAAGGTATCTCTCTTCAATCACAGTGGCCAAAGAAATCCATTCAAAGTGATAGACAAGAATCGTGAACCATCATCCTGGAAACAAATTAAGCAAGGCAATGGAGAGGAAAGTAAAGCAAAAGGAGTTGAAGTGGTGAAAGATAGTGTGGTGGTGTCACATAAAGAAAAGAAGTCAACCTCTGATTCCTCCACAGAGAGAGAACATCTAGAAGGGCTGAAAACTGAAGAGAAACAATCCAAGGGAAATAGGAGTAATCCAGAATTTAAGGAAAGCACAGTGTCTGAATCTAAACTTAGTCTTTCTGAGACTTGGAAAGGGAAGAACACCCATCGAGATGAAGAGAAGTATGCAGGAAGTAGCAGGGAATCCAAGAAATCTTCTGAATATGTGGAGAAAGAGCCAGGTGGGAGATCAGAACTCTTTCCAGTAAGTGTTGGAAAGCAATGTACAAGTACCAAGCCTCCAGGGAAACAGCAGCTTGGAGAGAAAAGCTTAAAAACCTGTGGGGATAAAGAAACCAGAGAGAAGGAATACATTGGGAAGAGTGGAGAGATGAAACTGTTGTCTAAAGAAGATGCAGTTTCCACAACAGTACCACAAGTAGCATCACAACGTGCTCTCCTGAAGCGAGGAGCAGGAGCAGCACCATCCAAGACACAAATCAGGCCGGGGCTGGAACAGCCTGCCAATGAAGTCTCTGATAGTGACAGTGATGAAGTTGTACCTGTTTATTCCTCATCAGGTAAAAATGAGCCTGAGAAATCAGTTGAGGATTTACAACCAAGAGAGGTTCTCGTAGAAACATCAGGAAAGAGTATGCAGGAGGTATCTTTGCGAGGAGCTGCAGCATTGCTTCACATGGAAGGACCCCAGGACCCTAAGGCTCTTCGCAACCATCTTGAAGTCCAACTGAGGCAGAAGAAGGTGACTCATTGCACCTATTATTCCTTTTTTTGCTTTGTTTTGTTCTGTGTTCAGGGCGACTTCCCTCACTCACGACAGCAATCAGAATATGGTATCTCCTCACAGCAGAACTGCTGAAATATTTGGAGCATTTGGGAGGACAGGACAAAGGGAGGGGATTAACTGTGGGCACATGCTAGTTGTTTTAAGCCACTTATTAGACAATTCCACCAAAGATAATATAACCCTCTGTATTTGGGGGTGCTCAATTTTGACTTGTCTGACTTTGTGTCTGCCTTACATTTAATTTGCGGAAGATGTAACAGTGTGCAGCCAGCTTAACCTTTTTAAATGATGTGACTATTTGTTTCTTGTGGGCTTGTGTAGAAAGAGTGATCTAGCCATGTAAACTTACACTAAGATTAAATAAACTAGCTGTCTGTATAGAAAAGTGCAAGTAGTTTGGGCTTTGGGTGCTTTGAGAGATGTTAAGATTGTCTGAGTCACTGGACTACCTGATCATCCTTTTTCATAAAAAGATGGGCGGGAGCCTGCATCCTTCCATCTTTTCTGAAGTATACTAATGATTCGTTTATTTTCTGCTGAAAGACTATTTAATCACATTAAATGGCACTTTAAAGGTTTTGGAGATTGTAGACTTGTATTAAAATATGAAGTACTGCGGTATGAAATTAGTGTTTTTAAACTCCTGACTCCTTAATTGTTCTCTTCTTGGCAGAAGGCTTGGTAAAGCACATTCAGGTTTTGCATTCTTTTTGTTTGTTTTGTTTTGTTTTGTTTTGCAGAGTACATTGGCTACAGTGAACATTCAGGTACTGCCAGATAAAGGGCAACGGTTATTAAAGCAAGTGGAGGATTTGGAAGCTGCTCTCAGTACTCTTAAGATTTCAACAACAGATACTACTGAAAAAGGTAGGGCTATTTTTTTTTCCCAGAACTTTGCAGAATGTTTTGTTTTTCTGTAGTTTTTAATATAGAAAGGAAGTCTCTTTTTGGCTGCTGTGTCTGAATGCTTAAGTTACCGTATACAAGGTAAGCAACTTCCAATGTGCCATTCCTGTAATGTGATTTCTTAATTCTATTAACTAGTATCAATCGGTTGTGGAAGAGAGGCATTTTGGTGAGCTGGCACCACCACCTCGACAGCAGAATTGCTCTGTGATCATAATATCAGTTGTGTTGATGAAAAGGTCCAGTTTGACAACTCTGGAAGCTGAAGATCTGTAGCAAGAAAACAGTAACTCACAGGCCACCGTGCAACAAGCAGTCCCAGTGCTTTATGCCAGATCTGGTTTTAAGCAAGAGAGACCTTTCCAGGAAGGAGGGAACAGCTCAGAATCCTTGGCCCATTCATTCTTAGATGTTTTGATTGTTTTTGTAAGCAAATAATTGACAAGATAGATGTATTTAACAGGAATAGTGGAACATCGGAAACAGTGTGCACAGCTGACCTTGTGTATGCACTAACCTGATCACAGTTGCAGAGGTCACTCTGTTGGTATAAAGTAGACATTGAGGCCCGTGCTGAACTGCATGGCCTGCCAAGTAGGAGCAGGCTAAGAGCATGCCATGTTAGCAGTTGTGGTGGCTCAGCTGATGTGGTAAGCTGTTACCCTGCTGTTAAATCACTGTGACCACTTAATAATGGTCTGCAACACTTAATTAATGGTCTGCAAGCAGACCATTGGGCTAAGTGTAGGCCCTTCTTTGGGCTCGAATGCAAGGCTCTAAGGTCCATCATGCAACCTTTTCACCCTGCAATTCATTTCTTCTTAGGCGGGGACAGTGCAAGCAGTGGCTGCTGTGAGAAACCTTTGCCTAACCCATTTGGCAGACCAGGTGGTACGAAGCTGATAACACAACTACCTCTTGGGGATCATAGAGCTGCGACCTCTTCAGGTTCACACAGTCACCCCTCTGCTGCTGCTTTGGGTTCCAGTGAATATGGCTGCCACGGTTTTGGAGGTAAGTATGGAAAGCCTGTTCATTGAAAAACACTGGTGAAGATGAGTTCTGACAGAATCCTGCAGCTTGTGGGTATGGGACAGTACTAAACCGTTTCTAAACCTTTTGTTACTGTGAGCTGCATACTATTCCCTGGGTGTCTGTAGCCACTGAGATCAATCTCTGAGACAAAAGATCTGCTCGGGAGCGTTAGCTTTGTAAACACATCTCATGTATAATACTGTATCTTTCCAGTGAACCCTGGTGCACAGAATCTCTATGGAGGAAGAATGACAGAAGACCGCATCAGGGCAGTACACAGTGCCACAAGTGATGCTATCAATCATCTTCACAATTCTCTAGAATCCTGTCCCACAGAGCAGACAGTAGCTGAAGATCCCTCTGGATTGAAGGTGAGTTGCAAGGTTGGAGGATGTTGTGCTGCTGAACTTAGAGGTGTCTTGTCACCTCCATCATGAAGTGTAACATCAGAATGATACCCTAGAGCATCCTGTCCCTTCACACTTTAAGTTACTTCACAGTTTTCAACCTGCTGGGAGAAGACAGTTGGTCTAGTTACTGCCCATCCATGAGAGTTGCAGTAGATCACAAATAGTCGTGTTCTACTCTCTTGCCGTGGTGTCTTCGGAATATTTAGTGCTTGAATGAAGTAGTATTACCGAAGACAAAGCAACTAACCCACAAACGTTTGTACATGACTGGCAGGGCAGTGGCAGGTTTCTAGTGAGAAACAGACTATCTGAGAACCTTGCTGTTGTTCTTTTTCTCTGATAGGGCTCCCAGTGAGCTATAAGAAATTGTGTTTTAAAAGTATTGCAGATGATCGAGTTCATGCAACCCAACGGACTCCAGGATAGTCGGTTCTGATCTGCCAGAGAGCAGCCCTTGATCTGTCCAGTAGTACAGAACCCATAGTTAAGGTTTTGCTCAAGGTATTGGAAGGCATGCGCCACTACAAGATGGTGTGTTGATGTACGTACGTTGTGTCACTTGTCAGATCCGCTTGGGACGTTGTCAGTGCTGGGGAAGGTCATCTAATGTTGTATAGTGGTGGTATGTGGTCGTCCTTCCTGTCTCTTAAGAGTCTGTAGAGGTCTTAGACTTTGTGAGAAAAGGGGAAGCATTCTCAATCCCACTTCTTGGCAGTTGTGTTCTTGACATGCCTGTTGTGAGCATGGCAAGGTTGGGTGGATTTTCCACCTGAAAAAGCTTCCTTCACACGCTGTCATAACACTGTGAGAGTCTACGATGGTTTTATGAGTAAAACGTTGGCAAGACTGATCTATGGTACTGCTGATCTCCTGCTTCTATTGCGTGTCCCTGTCCATGCGGGAAAAGAATAGGTAGGCAAACTTCTTTCAGTAAGATTGTAGTAGGACAGTACAGCTTGATCGTTTGGTACAGGAAGCAGAAGTGTCTGAACTTTGCAACGTGTTTCCTTCAAATCCTCTGTCTCACCCTCTCAGGTTCCATTGCTGCTGCACCAGAAACGAGCACTTGCGTGGCTGCTCTGGAGAGAGAGTCAGAGGCCATGTGGAGGAATTCTGGGTAAGCAACAGAATGGGAAACTACGTTTTAGGGGGCAGATTTATGGCAGCAAAAATTTGGCGCATGACTTTGAGGCCAATAAGTAGTTATTTTGTAAGGACGTCAAGAGGCTTGCTTTTCTTTGCATTTCTTTGCATTGCCATTCTTTGCATACAGCTATTAACCCATTACTAAATTGTACTCTGAAATGGTCAGATGTGTATTTTTGTCCCCAGGATTGTCCAGGGCACTTTCTGTTGCGGTAGTTACTTCAGCGTAGATGTGAGCTAGGCAGGCTTATTTCTGCACGTCATTATAACTTCTGTGTCTCTCTTTACAGCGGATGACATGGGCTTGGGGAAGACGCTAACGATGATTGCACTAATTCTGGCCCAGAAGCAACTGAAGACAGAGAAAAGAAACAAGAAGTTAGAAATGTGGCTATCCAAAAATGGTATAGAATTGTTTCTATCATACAGTACATACGTTATGATGTGGTGACATTTGAAACGCTTAAAGCATTATGGTTATGGGTTACGTAGGTTAATGACTCCTGAAACAACAAACTCTATCTGTGTTTACTTCCCTTCTGTAGGAAAATTCCATTGGGATTAATGTTTACTGCACTCCCTTGCAAAGCCTTTCTCTTGATAGAGGCATTTGTTCTTCCATTGGGTGTGTAGGATTTCCCAACTCATTGCTTTATACAGTGTGGGTACTTTTTTATGTTTATTTTCCTGAGTTGGGTAAAACCTGCATATGCTGTTTTGGGAAAAAAAAAAAAAGTTGAATGCTTGCATACTTTTCTTAGCATAAAGACTTAAATTAATTATTCCTCACCTCCCTGTGATTGATTTCCACCCTCTCCCAAATTATTTTCTTGTCCACAGAGATACAGGAGTTAGTTTTTTAAGAAAGATTGTTGTTTCAACAACCTATCACTGTCTCCATCCTCATGTAATTGCTTGGTCTGCTCTTCCCTGTTTTGCCAAGTTTACTGTGTGCTTGTTTTTTGTTGTGCTTTTTTTTTGTGTGTTTGTTTAAACATGGCTCAAAATGGTGACATTCCAATCTTCTAGAACATAAAAGAAGCATTTATTTGGAACCATATTCTTGGAAGAAAACCGAGTTAGTTCCTGTCTTCTAACCTTTCACTTTAACCAAAGGAATTGCCCAGATTTGTAGCATAACTGAGTGGATATCAAGTGATACTTTAGTGTCTAAGTAGAGTTTTTTTCCTCCCAAAACTAACAGTCCCCAGGAGCGCAATGCGGAGATGTCTGCTTCACAAACGGCTCACAGGAAGACCACCTTAATTATTGTGACTATCCAAAATTTCATTTTTGTAGTCTAACGTGAAGACACTAAAACCTGCCTGCAATATTTTCCTGCAGATTCAACTATTATCCCTTCACACAGCACTTTAATCATTTGTCCTGCATCCTTGATCCATCACTGGAAGAAAGAGATTGACAGACATGTGGGCTCTGCAGAACTGAGGGTCTATTTGTACCATGGGCCAAACCGAGATAAACATGCAGAAGTGTAAGTACTGAACTGTAAACATGACCAAGAATGATGTGTACATCAGAGCTGAAATTCAGAGGCTGTAAAATGTTGGAAGAACATGAAGTATGGAAATGTGGAGGATCCAGAATGTCAGGATCCAGAATGATGTCTGCTTTCGGGATGTATATAGCAAAACCTTCATGACCTGTACCCATGCCAAGTGGTTCTGGTGCAGGCTACTGCTGCTCCTGGTAACAAAAACAGTATACATCTTCTGAAACTCATCTCTTGTTTGCAGATATTCAGTGGCAGTTTCCTCCATGCTCGTGCTTTGGTTATATTTATCAGCTGGATGTGTAGATCCGAAAACTTTCTACACCACTTCAGGCCATGCTGAGCATTTTTTCTAGGTGCTACGTTCAGAGTAGTGTTCAGCTCACATGGTGTGCATTCTGTACCACTGAGTTTTACTGTCTTCTTCAGCTTGCTGTGTCTACTTTCAGTATACATAAAATGGGGACAATCTGTCCTTCCTGTCTGACTGCTATGAAGTTCAGTTTTCTGTAAAGCTCTGCATTTAGCTCCTGTAGAACTGTGTAATTCTTAAACCTTGAGCATGCACTTTGTCTGCTTTGCAAAATAAATTCCTCATTTGTTCTTGCTCCTGATTAGTACTCTTCCTTTATGCAGGCTCTCTGAATATGATGTTGTTGTCACAACCTACAGCCTTCTCTCCAAGGAGGTTCCCACGAGCAAAGAGGAGGGAGAAGTCCCTGCTGAGGACCATGAAGTGGGGGTGAGAAGCTGTGTTGCAGATAAAGGATTGCTTTAACCTTTTTGTTCTGAGGTGGTGCAAACCATTGTTGTTTCAAGGAGCACCTTATGCTACAGTGAGCAGTAGGCTGAAGAAGTTTTTTTCCATAAGTACCCTATTGAGGTTACACAATAAAAACAAAGTGATGAGAGGAAGTGCTGTGAAGTGCAGAAAGAAAACACAGAAAAGTACAATAAATCTGTTGTGTAGTAATACAGAATGCACTACGTGGAATATAATTGAAATGTATTAAGTAATTTTAAGAGTGCAATGATGAATCTCATACTCTTCCTTTGAGGCAAGACCATGAAGGAATGCTAGAATCTGCTGTTTGATGTTTGCTGCTTGAAGCACTAATGTCCCTTTAAACTGTCAGAAATCTAACTCAGGCTCTTAGTCAGTTTGAACTGACACTAAGGCAGCTTATGTGCTGTATTCTTAAAGGAACAGCAGTGCGCTTGCTAGGCTGTCAAAATGATAAAGTGATTGCTGAATGCCAGTTGAGCTTTGTTACATAGTGAAGTCCCTTGCTGGATATTTTTGTCTCCTAGCTCTGTACGCAGATCCAGATGTAGTTCTTAAAACAAACAGGCCTTTGAATTTCCTGAAACCTAAAAGTGGCATCCATAAAACTGTAGAAAGATCCTGTATTTATAAGTACAGGATATGCCCCAGTAGAATAATTGTATGTATTCCTTTGTCTCAGCCTAGCAAAATGTTACTGATACGGAATGCCTCTTGGGAAGGAAGAGGAGGTAAAATGTTAAAAGCAAGAAAAACAGCAAAAGACTAGAAATTGCATCATGAGCAGGCAGACATTCTTTGTCTTAGAAACTTTTATGGAAGCTTTGGAGAGGTGATTTTTTGGAAGTATCTCTTGCATTACACTAAGAGCTCAGATTACTGCTGACTAATGAAAGGAGAAGGCTTCTTGCTGGAAAAATGTTTGGTGAGGTTATAATATATATACCTAGTGAGGTTATCGCTCTGGGTTATAAATAGTCCGCTTTTTCTTTCAGAGTGGGTCATCTCCCTGTTCCCCCCTGCTCAGGGTAGCTTGGGCTCGAGTTATATTGGATGAAGCTCACAATATTAAAAACCCAAAGGTTCAAACCTCCATAGCTGTGTGCAAGTTGAGAGCCAGCGCCAGATGGGCTGTCACTGGAACACCAATACAGAACAACTTACTGGACATGTACTCTCTTCTGAGGTGAGGTGACTGCATGTGAGGCACATGGACAGGGCTCCAATCCCAGTGATTCTTCACTGACAAAGTGTTGAAGTTGTTTCTAAGTTTGAGCGGTCCCTGAGATGTAAGGGATGGTGAATCTGGTTGTATTACCACTACAAGCACTGGATTGCAAAGGCTGTGGCTGAGGCAGTGAACAAACCTGACCATGTGCTGCTGTTGTTTGCAGCTATTGTGCTTTTGTATAGGACAAAGGGAAAATTACTTCGGATCTCCTATGTTTCCAAGATGAATATCCACAAAACCAATTTTAATGAACAGAACTTTTGTGCAGCAATCCTTGTTCCTACTAGGGCTGCCTGGGAGGATCTTATTAAAGAGAGTGTTATGCTACAAGGACTTTTAAGGAAAGAGTGGAAAACTGGCTTCTCTAAACAAGTGATAAACAGGTTAAACTCTGTTCCATCATTGCTGAGGGGAAAAAGTTAATGAAGGGCGTCAGAGAACCAGAGAAAACTTGCATTTGAAATTAATTTTTGGATAGTCAAAATTAATTTTCCGTTAAGGGGTACAAGATTTTGAATTAACAAATGAATATGCTTTTTGGAAAATGCCTGTGCTTCTTGATGTCCTTTATTTGATGGTGATGCTTGAGACATAATGAGCTAAGAGGAAGTGACGGGTACAGAACCAGAAAGTCGCTTTCACTGTGCTAGTGGTGGTGAGACTTTTGAGCAAACAAATTATAGATGTCATTAAACTGGAAGTGTTGTACTACTTGTAGCTGAATTGGGAATGGTTTGTTTTGAATAGCAAGGAATTTAGCTCTGGTCACTCAGGAGTAACTGAAGAACTTCTCTTCCCTTGGTATGAAGTTTCCTTACCTCCTGTTGTAGGTTTCTACGGTGCTCTCCTTTTGATGAATACAAGGTGTGGAAGTACCAGGTAGATAACAACACTAAGAAGGGAGGAGATAGGCTAAGCCTCTTAACCAGGAGCCTCTTATTACGGAGAACTAAGGACCAGCTGGACTCAGCTGGAAAGCCCTTGGTAAGAACTAGACAATCATCCCATCGTTTTCCTTGCGGCAGCCAGTTAGTTCTTTACGTGCATAAGTTTGTTAATGGGTGGGTTTTCCTGTCTACTGCAGTCTCTTGAGCAAGAGAAGTAAATGCCTGTGGGATGCTGCGACTGCTTATCCAGAGAGCGGAAATATACAGAATTAAACCTTTTAGTTATAAATCGAGTGCAGAAGAGAACATGTCAAGCAATTGCAAGTAGACATCCATTTAGTGAAAAGCTAGTCTAGGTGAGAGACCTAGACTAAATTTCTGAGTCAAAGCTGCGGGGTGTGAAATGGATTTGGTGTATAATGGGGCATTGGCTTTCTGCATTATTCTTTACAAACAGTCTGTTAATCTGAGTTGTAGGTCATTGGTGTGTCTAAAACTTTAAAAGGTGTAGCTTTGGTGTACTGTCTGATTCTGAATGGGGAACTGAGAAGCTGCTTTTACAATGCAATAAATTAATCCTCCATAGTAGCTATGTGGCAGTCCATACTTAGTTTTCATGCATTTTGTTATGATTTGGAACAAAGATTTTCATTTTGAGTGTTAACCAGACTACTCAGAATTCTTCAGATACCTGTCATGTCATAATTACATTAATATGAATAACTTTGAAGATAGCTGTTTTTTCATTAGAGACTTTGAATATTAGGTTAAGCGTTGGAACTCTGGTGTTTGTGATGCTCTGTACGATTTTTGCACTATATATTTCTAATCCTGTGTATTTTTCCTTCAGGTATGTCTGCCACGGCGTAGCATGCAGTTACATCAGTTAAAACTTTCAGCAGAGGAGCAGTCCGTGTACAATGTGCTCTTCGCAAGATCCAGGTATGATTGAGGTATTTTGTGGTTCTGTTTCTTACTAGTGTGAAAAATTAGAAAGGTAAATCTGCTTCAGATGAGACCACCTTTTGGACAAACTCAGGTTAATTTTTTCCCTGACTATTTGTCAAGCATAGAATCCTAGAATGGTTTG
>VXAL01010209.1:17930-48159 GCA_013399475.1 Chauna torquata | reverse complement strand
TTCACAAGAAAATTCAGCTGCTATCAAAATATCCTCAAAATTGCATCAACAATACATGTAAAATTAAAATATTATTAGCAATGAAATGTGGGTACCTAACTGACACGAAACAAGACACATAGAGAAAATTAGCTATCAATTAGCATACTTCTTTAATGTCAAAGTATTTCAATTAATTTAGTCTTTCATTAATTAAATCAAATCAGATTTACTTTCTTGGTTTTGTTATATGACAATCAAGTGGCTAAGGAAGGCTTTTAGCTTTACAGTATGGGTAATGAAAAAATAGCTACACCCACGATATTTATGTATCTCAGCAGTATTGGATTGTGATTTATATTTCTGGCTGCTAAAACACACACACACACACACACACACAGTATACTACATATATTTGACTTCAAAAAAGTACAAGATTTCTATAAAACTGCTGCAAAATGTAGTGAAATAGTTAAACACTTAAAACGATCATCGATAATGTTTGTCCAGTCAGAGATTTAGCTTCACTGATGCTGCACAGTTGGGGAAAGAGTGGGTGAGGGCTACATAAAGTATTACAATGAAGTTGAGGGATGCTGAAAGTGCAGTAAGCTTACCCTTCTAGCCTCCCCCCATCACCTGGCTTCAGTAGGAGTAATGCAAATTGAGATGATAAGTGGTGATAGTCTGTGGCTACTGAAGTAGAAAACTTTGAGACAGGACAAAGCTTGAGAGAATATTGGTTTTTGAAACAGCATTAACAAAATGGTATAGTTATTTGTTTTATTTATGTCAGCCTACCAAACATTAGAAGGTCTTAGGCTCTAGCTGACCTTGACAAAATAATTAGACCGAAGCCCAACAGAAACACAAAAAGCAAATGAACAAGGATTGTCTACTCAAAAACATACATTTTCAACTTTCTCACACACAAGCTTATTTTCCCAGAGTAAAAATCCATTCCTGTGCCATCTCTTCACCCTAGCTTTCCTCATGCATCAGCTCAAATGCAGAGGCTTCACAGGCTGTTATAAAGGTGAGCATACATAAGCTATTTCCTTTGCCAATCTTGAGAGCAAAACACAAAATCAGTTTTCAAATCAACAAGACCTATTTTATGACCCAACCAAAGTAAGAATGTTATAGATGAGAACTGAATTCCTCAATCTAGTGTCAGAAACCAACAGGCAAAAATCGCAGACCTAAGAGGACATACATCTCTCCTTTGTAGCTCAAAGACAGACACTGTCTCTATACCAATATGAATTTCCAGCTAATTTAAGAGGCAGACTTAAACAGGGTGCTGGCAGCTACTGAACCCTTAAGTCAAGAATTAAATAACAGTTTGAAAACCTGCACCAAAAATGTGCAGTTGACCAGAGGCTGATAGAAAGTTTATGCTGGTAATTGTTTAATATTAAATTGTCTTACACAATTGAAGTATAACATGATAACTAATAAGCAATGACTTTGTTAGGCATACCTAGTGGCATACAGTCATGTACCAGCTTCAGCAATATCCTGAACTGACAGGACACAAGCCAGCTCATAGTGGGAAGATGTGTAAGTGCATTGGTGAGCATTGTACCTACTGCAGTTCCTGCCACTCAGCCTCAAAGCTGGCTCACCTCCTGACAGCTTAGCAAAAAGTGACCCGGTAACCAATGCATATAGCGTCTCACCTTGTTTACGTGTTTTCCCAGGCTACGTTAATCATGTTACTCAACTCTGCAGACAGCTAATTTTTTGTAATACTTCATATTTCAGTCAGGGCTAGGCACAAAGAAATACCTTACACTGTATCCTCTTCGTTAATCAAAATGAAGAGAGGCAATAAAGCATTTTCTACATATTTAAATCACATCAGAGAATTTAAAGACTTTTGTACTAGTCACAAGGAAATGCACAGCTTAGGCTTTTTGTTCTTTGTCCAATCCCTGCTAAAACAGAACTGACTAGAGGCTGTGACTCCCAGATACCGTCGCTGTTCTGATAACTAGTAATCATTCCAGCTTTCAGCACTGACTTTGACTGTCTTATTTGCAAACGTTTTCCAGTTCCAATACAAAGTTCCAATACAAATCTTTACTGGGTGTGGCAAAGAACTTCTGTCTCTCATATACTGTTTGAGCTAGTACAGTCATGGTTGTGATGACTCTTCATCTGCCCAAGGAAGGAGAGAGGGAGGAAAAAGCCGTCCTAGGTTCAGATCTCACCCCAGCATGGACTGACAACATACCAAGGGCCATATCATGGACCAGGAACTGAAATGACAGATCTCCAAAAAATAGGAACAGTCTGCATATAACCTAAGAAATTTCAGAGTTAGCTTTCATATCTTTACCTTGCACGATCAGAAAGCTAGTTTGAGACTCATAAATTACCCTGACACAACCAGGAGAGTTTGTTACCTCACTTCAGATCTGTTTAAAGTTATTGAAAATAGGATTTATGTAGCTCTTTACTCATCAACTCCATAAAAAGCCTTACGAGAATGATTGTTAAAGTTCTTCAAAGTGAACTAAACCTTGCAATAAGAGCTAAGCAAAAAGTTCTGTTAAAGCTGCAGGTGGCAAAATTATCTAAATCACCCAGGCTTTATTTTAATAGGAACCTTCAAAGGCAGCTTTTGTTATTTTCCAAGGTTTCCTAAAAGGTGTTTTAATAAACACTTTTCTGTTGTTGTGAATCTTTTCATCCACCTTATATCTTGTAGGCTTTATCAACATTAACTTATCTCAAAAATCTTCATTAAGTCTCACGCTGATTATTTCTAGCCTGGACCTCTCTTTCCCATTTAGCATTTTTAATTGTTGGTTCCACAGAGACTAGCTTTGAGGATTGTTTTTCCCTATTTTGGGTCACACCAGGGCTACTTCTGTGAAATTCAATTAGAACCTTATAACAGTTCTCTGTAAATTTCATCACTTCAAAAAACAAACAAACAAACAGTAAGATCTTGAAAAGAGAACTCTATGACTGCCAGGAGGGTTTATTAGCACTTTGTCAGAAAAAAATGTATTTGTTTTGGGCAGATCAATCTAATCTACTTCAAATGACAAGTCCTTCAGCTCTGAATGGTGTGGACCTAATATCCAGATTTTATTTTAACAAAAAGCCAGCACTACATCTTAGTGTGAAAGCCTACAGAATGAGCTGGCTCTTAACTCCAAAATTATTACTTCACAACTTTTACCTTCAACTTTAGTTGAAGACTTGTTCTCAGAATATTTGTTTTGTCACCCTGATCTGGGCCACCAGAATAGCCACTAAGGTGGCAAATTATTGTTTTTCCTTTTTCAAGTCATCAATTCCCAAGGATGTCTTTCCAACCTGCAGGAACCAGTGACTGATCTGACAAAGTTTAGGCATATCTGCGTTAGGGCAATTTGCAATACAGTAATTATATCAATGTCATTTAAGATTAAGTCAGAAACTGAAGTCCCACATTGTATCTGCAAAGAACATCTACACTGGGAGATTGCAGTGATGTTAGCAATTACAACATTGGAAATTTCTCAGGTACAGGTATGCTGCTATAGAGTAGGTCACCTCAAGATTTTTTTCTTGACCTGCAAAATGTCAAAGATGGAAAAGAGGAGATCAGAGTGAAAGAAGTCTAAAAAGGCTTCAACAGGTTAAATTAGTTGTGAGAAAAAACAAGCACAGCTGTGATGAGAAAATGTAATCTGTTCACAGGTAAGTTTCAAAACAAAAAGAGGCAAATATGATGATTTTATCATTTTGGGCATCTTTCTCCTATATTCTGATGTATTTGTGGTAACTATATCTTTGCCACGTGAACTGTAATGCATAAGCAGTTTCAGGAAACAAGACCAGATTGCCTTAATAGCTGTTAAGGCATTTGTTTGGGATATGATAGAATTTTTCGCGCACGTTAGAGCAGCGTTGAACCTGAGTAGCCTTATAACCCAACTATTCTGCAGAATGCCTTACATCTTGTCACTTATCTACTTTATGTACACCATTAAACAAACAAATGAAAGAGAATCTCAACTCAATGGTTACTGTATTCTGTTAATATAGAGACCTGAACTATACTATTACTATTTGTTATGTACCCACACTAAAAAAAAAAAAAAAAAACCACCACGCTTTCAATAAATTGACAATTTGAATGACAGGAAACTGTCAGAAAATTCCCAAGCAATTCTATCTTCCGAACTGGATAGAACTACACCACTGTAGAATTACACTGTAACCCAGTCCATTGCCATCCAACATATGGTTCATATTTCCAGCAATACTCTAAGAAACTGCCTTTTCCAACACATTGTGTTTTACTAGATATCCCCAGGCCCAACCATTTGAACCCAATGTTCACTAAAATCAATAGCAGCTTATAGTCTATGCCGCTTAAAAGCTCAATACCTTGATGCTCTGGATTATATTCTGTTATGATGTGCTCACAAAAGAGCAAACTAGTAGCAGAGAAAGATTAAACTAAAAAAAAAATCTGTCTCCTGGGGCCACTCTTCTTATCATTTATCTACACACATTCACCTTAAAATTGTCAAATTCCCTCTTGGGCCCAAAGGAAATTTGTAAAGAAGAAATCTGTCAACAGAGTTACTATATTAAATATCTAGAATTATTCTAGAGGGTTCAGTTGAAGGAAAAGAATACTGATCATTACTGAATAGGGCACTAGAGTCTTACTGTTCGCACATCTCTTTTTCAGCATTCATTTTCTATTTCTGTTGAAGTACATCCAAATTTTTTTATTATTTGCTTTCCTGTGTATTTTTATCACTTATTGCTTAAAATTGTATTTGTTTCCTAAGTATAGTACATACAATATGAACTGTTTACACATTCACTGTTCAGACGACCATTACTTTCCTTCTCACCTTAGTATCGTCACAAACATCACACCTTCCTTGGTAACCTGATGCTGATTTAATGACTTGACTGGCTCATGACAATAATGCCTCTTAACTTCCAAGCTGTTTAGTGTTCTTGTTTTAAGAATAACTGAGATCTCAAGTGACTGTGCAAGCAAATTAGAATCAGCACAAAAAGTTTACTGGTAAAATATGATTACAGGAGTTTGAACACCAAATTAATGAACAATCTAAAGATTTGATGTAGCCCCCAAATTATAAATAGTTTCCCTAAGCAGCTCAGAATTAATATCTTGTAGCTGTTGTTTTTTCAGTTTATCCATTTATATGAGTTCAACTGGAAATTCGTAAAATAATCCCAAACCTTTGATTTTGGCAATTGCCAAAATACATATTGAAAACCTGTCAATTCAATTAAGTAGCTTTCTGAAGACAGTGACCTGGATAGAAAAAACATTCTGACATTTTAGCCGAAATATCCAAACTGACTGTCATCCTAGCTGATGGTAATTGAAATTGTTTCAGTTCCTGGACTGAGGTTGTCAGGCATGACTGTCGTAACTGCCCACCGTTCAGACCTGACACCACCACCTCTCTGACCAACTTTGAAATACAGATATCTTGATGTCTCCTAGTGCCCCAGCAAGAATTCAACATAAACAACTTTAAGATATAATAGAAAATTCATTCATCATGAAACTAAAATGAAGACGTACAGGCAGTATTCCATTCACTTTTAAGGTGCATATATTATGCACCAGATGAGAATATTTTGTTTCCCAAATTAGACTTTAAGATACACCTACCTAATGGCAATTCTTCAGTGAACATCTAGATAATCAGGTATACATGCTTAATGAGTTCAGGAGTAATTCTAACAGTGACAAGGAGACTCACATGCTTAAAATTAAGTGAACGCATAAGATCAGATGCTGATTTTTAAAGAATCCCATTCAAATATAAGAACATAACCCCATGGTACATGGTATTTATTCTTCTATCTGTACATACATGGGATTTCACTGTAAGCACGTTTCTAACTTATCTGTATTATACGCAAAGAGTAGAATTTGAGTTTTTTCTTTATTTTTCTATCATTGTGTTTTTAAAAAGTCCTTGTCTTGCAAATGGGATCATAGAATACTAAAATATCAATATTTTATTGTAATTGATTATGTCTGTTTTGCAATATAATGCTTACCACCAAAAAGTTCACATCTCCCACTCAGAGGCAATTTTGTCTTGCAGTTAGTTTGGCCTACAAAAAATAACATTATTATGACAATTTCACACAAATGCTCACCATAGGGAAACACACATACACAAAATAAAAACGTAAACACTTGAGATACAGGGCCAAATATTGTGCAAAGTTAGTCACGTGTTACTATCACACTTGTTGGCTTTGTCTTGGCTAGGCCTAGAGGCCAGCACACAGGGGAAATTAAGCCTGTCTGCAGTCACCATATAGCTACAACAAAGTATTTTTATGAAAGAGTTAACAGCGTGAAAGGCAGACACAGGATTATCAAAAAGGGTATGAAACAAATATGCATCAATTAAAAATGAGTATATACTATTAACACTCACTGATTCTTGGACAGGTTTTCTTGGCTTGCCTTCCTATTCAATGACCATTACGTCAATAAGGCTACAGTGTCACGAGTTGGAATCTGAATGATGAAAACATAAGGAAAAGGACAATATAAGAAACAGAAAGAGCACAGAAATGTAAAGAAGTTAAAGACAGAGAAAAACTTTTATATGATCTTATTGTGGAATTATTTATTTAGAATGCTTGTGAGCAAGTTTGAGCCATCTGTATTCAGATAATCCAAATTATGAGAGAAGTCAGGGAAACAAAGATGACTGAAACATTTTAATGTACAGCTACTTGCAAATCACTTTCCAATTCCAAAAAAATCTCTCCCTGAGCCTTGAGTCTGCCATTATTAAAAACAATACACATACACACACACACACACAAAGGCACGTTTCCTAACGTTTCCTGCAGATCTGTACAAAAAGGGCAAAACTCTTCAGTCTACAGAAAAAAATAGCAGAGTTGGGCATTCTGGCTTACTGAACCAGCAAATAAATCATTTGCAACAGAAGGCAAAACAGCAAAAAAATATACTCAAGATTACAAAAGTAACTATAATACTTAATATACGCATACTTTAGGAGCTGAATTCTATTTCAGGAGTATATGATATAGTAGATTTTAGAGTTTTAGACCTAAATCTTATCCTTCCTTGGCAACAGAACTAACGCAGCTGAATTAGTCTATCTGAAAAATAATTTCTCCCTGTGCTGTTCTAGCAGTGTATTAAGATCCATGTATGTATAGAGAACTCACAATGTTTTAATGACAGAAATGAACCTTCCTAGTTACATCAAAGAAGTAAAAATGAAGAGCAAAAGATTTTCCATACTGTCTCTAACACATTCAACTACAACAGAATACAGAAATTCATAATATAGTTCTGGATTCTGGAAGTGTTGGGGTGGGTTGGTCCCACCTAGCAGCCAAACACCCACAGAGCCTCTCACTCACTTCCCTCCCCTAGTAGGACAGGGGAGAAAATAAGAAGCATAAGAGTGAGGAAACTCATGGGTCAAAATCAGCACCAATTACTGTCACAAGCAAAGAAGTCTCGGGGAATTCAGCTTAATTTAAAACATGTAATTCTTAATTTGGGTGTTGGGAAACACAGATGACAAATATTTAAACAGTTAGGGAAAATACCTTTCCTCCCCTCCACTGGCTCAACTTCACTCTAGTGAAAAACACCTCTCCTCCCTGCTTGCTCATCTACTCCTGCCTTGCTAACAGCAGAAGCAACACTCAGTCACTTGTGTGAGATGACGGGCAGCGCAGGATGCTGGGGTCAGGGTGCAGTGGTTTCCTTCAGCCTCTCTTACTCACTTCTTCCACTGTACCTTCGTTCTGACTAGTTTCCTGCTGCTCTGGTGTGAGCTGCGGTCCCTTCAGGGAAGTAGCCGCTCCAGTGTGGGTTATCCACAGGTCACAGTGCTTTTGGAAGTGTACCTGTGCCAGTGTGGAGCACATTCTGCTTCTCTGGCCTTGCTTTTCCTTTTTAATCCCCCGTTCTGATGTGGGGCAGAGGGAAAGGGGGAGTGATGAGGAGCTATGTGGGTGGTTGGCTGCTTCCTGGGGCTTTCTTCAGGATCCATTTTTAGTTCTAAATTCCCTGACAGCAGATGGCATCAAGTAAAAATGCCACTGACACCTCTTCTCTCCCTTTCATGGCAAGAGAATCAGTATGCTCCTCAACTACATGTGTAGCAAAGGAAATGGCACAAAAATAACAGGAAGTTGGACTTCAGCATGTAACAACCACCTCCCATTGCAAAGTACACATAATGAGAGGCCAAAGTAAGTGATGGGAGTTCTGTTAATACACAGGACCTTCAACCTGTTTCTTCCAGGAAGGCATGCCAAAGATCCTTCACACCAAATAATCTGCACGCATGATGATCGAAGACCTCAGTGTAGAAGCTCCTCAATCATTCCGGAACCCCTGAAGGGAAGAAACTAAAATTGGCCCTGACAGTTTGGTTCTACATGTCCATTGCTCCGTTAATCCTCCTCTGCTATCACTCTAGCAAATAAATCTCTGAAGTCAGTCACTGCTTCTCAGAAAGAAAGAATTCATAAACTTTCCTTCATACCTCTCAAGGGTGTTCTATTGATGACATTCTAAAGATTTATTCAGATGATGACATGTCCACCCAAATATCTGTTTGGCTTTTTTTCCAGGAAAATAGGAAAAATAATTCAATAGCTGTGAACTTCAAGGTTTGTCAAATTCAAATTGAAAGCAAAATGAAAGTAAAATTAAAGCAAAATGAGATGGATAGAAAAACTACACATATAACAACAGAACAAATCCTTATGAAAATTTTTGGCTCTTGCTAAATCTTACACCTTAAACACAACACAGAAATTTTGTATCTTTAATTACACAGAAATAAATATATATCATGATTTTAGGCATCCAGTTAGATACATTCTTATATTGGATTATAACACGGTAATAATCTAGAATGTGCTTTTGCATATTGCAAAGGGTGTAAGTCATAGCACCAACTGGAAAGTCTGAAAACAATTGACTATTGCACAGGGAGTATCAGCAAGAATTCCGGCTAAATCTGCAGTATTCTTGAAGCCTTGAACAACACAGGCCGCAAGTAGGATTTCCTATCCTGTTTTTGCTTTCCTTTTCATGTCTATGATTTTTCTTTGGGGTAGATGCTGTCATAATACTTCCATCAGACAGTGACTTCAGTCCTCAAGGCACAGTGACTAAGTCCTATGTAAGTTATGCATGGATATGGAAATGTTCTATCTTTTGTACATGCACACTGGCGACTCTTTACCTATTTGAAAATGCACTCAGCACACTGCATAGTTTAATCCCATGCACAGCTACAATTTACGCAAAATTTCAAGTTTAATACAGCTGGAAATATATTTCAAGCATATCTTTTATTTATTCAATCTCTAAAATTTGTACTTGTGAAATATGTGTTTTCCTACACAAAATAATACTACAAAACACTTTCATTACAGCTTAGTCACGGAAGTATGTATTTCTATACGGTGCATCCCAGTGCTACATGAGTATTGACTCTCCACACTGAACCTCAGCGCCTTTCACAAAGACATGCCAATCAACACAAACTCGAGGAAAGCCTGAAACAGCATTTCTGTGCATGGAATAAAGGAAAACACACATTTTACAGATTTCATCATAACATGTTTAGAACTTTATGATATTGCCTTCCTTTCATTCCCATTTTTATCTTAATATTAAAATCCTCACTCCTAAATTAGAATAGTGTAATTCTGTATACATTGGATTGCTTTTTCCTATTCCCATTAAATAAACCAAAATTAAGCAATCACCATCAAAATTTACAGCAGGCACATAGTTCTCAGCACAGGAGAAGCTGGCTGCAGACTTCTGAATCAGTAGCAGAGTTGAGATAGTCTTTTGGTATAGCACCACAAGCTCTGCCAGTTGGCCATTGATTCCAATGGAACTTCCTATCAGTGCCATGATGTTTACCCCTTCAAATCAAAGAAGATCCTTTCAAGTTTATATCTACTTGTTTTTAAAGTGAGCAAGTACTAAACGTGATCGGTTTTAGACTAAGTAGAGCATAAAAACTATTACACCACAGCATAAAATCTCTGAGTCAATAAAAACAAAACTAATGGTTCTTCGGGTGGACCTCCTATGACTGCTGATCAATACAAATGGAAACCAAGCTTCTGGTATAATTAGTAAAATATTCGTTATTAATGTTGTCTTAGTTGAAATCACTATGAAGGTACCACCATTCATCTCTGGGGTGAAGTCATTCTTGGAGCCGAATACAGTGGCCATTATATGTTCAATAGCACAGTACAGCAGCTTTTCAAGGGGAGATTACCTAGCTGCAAAATACATGATTAAATAGCATACAATGCAGCTATACAAGCTGGAATCTGTCCAGAACAATAACAACTCCCACACTTTTCTTGCAAAGAGTACCCTGGGATCTTTAATGACCCAAAGTGGCTTTGTCCTTGGTTCTATCTCTCAGAAGCCCTCCAGGTATTTCAGAATCCTGAACCCTACATACTCCACTGTAGTGAAAAGCTAAAGGAAAACAAAAAGGGCAAAATGTCAATAGTATGTATTGTTTAGTTTAAACAATCCCCAAAAGCTCAGAAAACATGTCTTTTTAATGAGAAACAACAGTTTGTGGCCAGCTGTTCCACATCATTATGAACATGTTAGCTCCAGCAAGATGTACAAATGGGGACTATAAACACAGTACATTGAAAATAAGGCCTGCATGGATAATCATACCTATTAATATAAATGGCACTGAAAAGAGGCAGACTGAGCTCATACACTGACTGACAATTTAGAGCAAAACACACTGTTTTTCCTCGCTATCTCAATAAGAAATTAGATGTAACATGGGTCCAACAATAAGTGAGCCCCCTTAATGTGTTTATTAAATGTGAATTGAAATGCTGAGTGGAAACATGGTACTGCATATGAATGTGATGGCCTATCTTTTGAGTACTTTTACACCATTAAACTGTACATACAATAGGATCATGCATTGGACTTATTTTTGAAAAGCAGCATATGTGAGGATTTATGAAGCTTTTCTGAAGGCTATTATTAAAAACACACAAGTGCAGGGAAAGAGCTAAGTTTATCACAACCTACAGAATACTTTCTTCTTCCTTAATAATGACAGGGAGTTAGCCAGACCTGATGGAGTTCCAGCAGGTATTTCAATATTTTCAGTACTGTGATTAGAGTGTCCACTGAAAAAATTCACTTGTCTAATATTAAATATTTAATATTTCTCTGAGAGCTAAACAACTGAAGAAAAGAATCAAGATCCTTATCCATGAGTTTTCCATAGCAATTTGCTCTGACGGGTTTCTTTTTATTTTAAATATGTCCATAATAAACTGAAAAAAGAAGATCAAATTCACTGTCTAAGCCATTTTTCCATAGAGGTGCATTAATGCAAATTAGACAGAATGACTTTTCCTAGTTATAATTGGGCTGAAATGAGGTGGAAGGAACAGAAAGACAATTAACTTTAGTNTTTTTTTTTTTTTTTATCTCCAGCAGTTCGGAGTAGGTTTAGTGCCTGATGATAGTAGGCTGTCAGTGCTGCCAGGCAAAATTATTCTGAGACCTTCAAGGGGCTTTGTTTATCGCATTTTTCAATTAACCTCTGCATTTTAACTTCATCATAATGCCTGTGCCAATTCACACCAAAGAACAAATAAAAATCCCCATTTCCTGTCATTATTTCTTTGCTTCATAAAATGAAGGGACTTGGATTTTTTCCCCTTTCCCTCCCATTTAATACAGGGAGGAAAAGGATGTAAATTTCAGATCACAGGGAACAACCACAGGTTGCAAAGGGTTTAATATAAATTATATCTCTACATTAAACTTTTTTTCTTTCCTTTTCTGCTTATAAAATGAGGAAAATGTTTTCCATGCAGAAAGTGTGTTTTGTAAGTTTTAAAGTTTGACATGAGGAACTTGAATGAGATACCCAAGGTTCAATATTATAACGTTTGACTTTTAGGAATGCAGTTACAAAGAGAAATTCATAATTTCATAACTTTAAACCTCTTTGCATGGTAGGAGAAGCACCAGATGCCTAAGAATTCCACCACTAGATTCACAGCAGCCATAATGTTAAGCAACCTTAGCTAAGCAAGCTTAGGTATAAGGTATTACTGAAATCTCATAGCTACAACTCGGATATGTTTAAGTACACAAGATAATCCTCTTCTTGTCTACTTTGTCCTTTTCTCTACCTCTTCCCCAGAAACTGCTGCCGACCATCTGGACCTAGAACGGAAAGAAATGTAATTGTGTTTGAACTTGAGCAGTTTACATTGCACGTGCAATACCAAGTCTGCACTTTCTGTCCAAACTTGGGTTTCCAGCCTTCGAACATGATAGGCATGTATGTAACAAATTCATAGGTACTTTTACACACCTGTTAAGTACTGCTAGTTGCATTGCACAGGGTTCAAATCAAATCTTTGACATCTGGCTGCTTACATGGAAGCTATTCCCCCTTGGCTCCCTTTCAAGTCAGTGGAGAGTAATGGGCATTTTTAAGGTTTGATTCATTTCACTTCTTTTAGGCAGCTGCTTTAGGATGAGAATTGCACTTTTGGCTCTATTCACTATATTGACTAGATGTGGATGCAGCCCAGAGCACAAACACTACCCTTGATGAATCCCATCCTTTTTGTTTTTCCCATCGTCATCTCCAGGTATTTCAACTAATAGATCACTGACTAAACTCAGGAAGTCCATGATTATTAAACAAGCAATAAAACTGATAGGTAATGAGCAAATTATTTTAGAGAAAGAGAACTGCAGTAAGGATTTGCAGTAGGAGTTGGGGAACTGTGCTAAATTTCAGTACACTGATTTTTAATGCTTACTAACAACTCCCTGCTCAGTGTTGATGGCCAAATAAATTGTTAATTCTCAATTCCATTTCTTTTTTCCAAGCCACAGTTACATGAATTCTCAGCCATTCGCTAATAATAAATCATTTAAAAAGCTGTGTGTTTTTCACAGCATGATCAGGCAATTTGTGAGGTAGAAGCTAAGCATGAGTGATACTGTGAAAGCCTGTTCTCCCATGTTTGATGTGGGTAGCCACTGCACAAAATCTGAGGAAATTTGAAAGAAACCTATACCAAACTGAGCACGAGGGGGTTGGGACTAGTATTAGACGAATCAATTCAAGTATATTTACATTGTCTCCAAAGCTAGGACATAATCTGCTTTGCTGTACAGGCCCTAAAGGACCTGGCAAACACCAGCATCGGGGCAACACGGTACTCAGTTCCTGGCTCAGAATTATAGCAGTGTGAAGACAGCCAGGCTAAGGCGCACATTCTAGGCAACCTTAGTATGCAGTGTAAGTGTTTGTACACCTCACGAGGCAGGCTGGCTGGCTAACAGTCAAGGTTTATTAGTTTGGGTGCAGTCGTATATTAAAGCAAATATCTCATTTTGAGAATCCAAGTATCTCTGAATCACTCTGCCTACCAGCTCTGCCTGAAATCCTCTATGTAGCATGTTTACAAACTTTTTATACACGCAGTATCTGGATAAAACTAGATCTCCATCGCATTCCAAGAATCACAGCTGGGAAGCATCTCCTGAGATTAATTGATGAAATTGGGCCAATTCTTGCAAGAAGGAAGAAAAAGTAGCATCATTGACCCCCTTTTCTTGCCTCCTTTACTACTCAATAAATAGCCACAAGTTAGGCAGTCTTTTGCAACTTGGGAAATCCAGGGTTAATTCATTTTTTGTTTCAGGTGACCAGAAATCGCATCCCTTGCCTACCATCACAAGTTTGTCTTAACCACAGATCTATGGAACATTTTGAGGTGACAATTCTGTGTCTCTCCTGTGAAAACTTTGATTAGTGAGGTAGTTTTATTACCAACATATTCCTTGGCACAGAATAGGCTGCAAGTGTTTGTACAACGTGCTCATTAGGGTGTTGTCCTGCTCCCAATGCAGAAAATCCAGATGGATCCCAGAACCTACTCCTCACATTAGTTAAGAACATAGATTCCACCACATAGCAATTCAGATCAAAAGGGAGTGTTGACAGCCAGCATATCCTGCATTACTAAATTCCTTGTAGTAAGCATAGTTCTATGAAATACTAAAGGCAGCAAAACCAAATGAATAGCAAAGTTAAAATTAGAAAAGTTTATGCTAACTCCATCAATAGAAAAGGTAGAAAGACAGTTCCTCCAACCACACAGGCAAATGCTGAAGGTTTCCCTCCTAATAACTGTGAGTTCGGGTTGCATTAGAACTTGAAACAAAAGCTTTAGAAACAATTTGACAAGTATAATCTTCACAGAGTACACATTAAGTAAATGATTCTGTACAAGAATTGACTAAAAGACAGATTTCTCCTGGCAGCACCTCTATTCATATTTTCCTTGAACATAGTAAGTCTATAGTACTTGAACGTTCTGGTAGGACAGTTATCAGCTAATAGTAAAAGATTTGTAATCTTTACTTTGTAGATTATGTTAATTTGACTGGAAGAAAAAGGACCATACCTAGCATATCTAACAAAAAAGCTACTACCTGTGCACTGATGATCAAACAGCAGAAAAAGGCCAGCACCAGGACAATGGAAAATTCTCATACACAACAAGAATTTTACATCAAAGTTGAGAAACTTGAATGAGTGGATTCATTCAGGTATCTCAGAATTACCATCACAAAGGAGAAAAATTCTGAAGCAGAAATCAAAAGTAGAATTGCTTTTGTGATAGCAGCACTTGGAAAATTCAACAGAACCTGACAAGACTAGAATAACTCAAGTGCATCAAAGATAAAACTGAGAATAATTGTGTACACCATAGGTCTGAACATGCATGAAACACAGACTCCAGTGGTATAAATAGAATGACAAATTTAGGCCCTTGTATTCAGATGTCTCCAGATAAATATATGAATTACATACACTGCACATAGGAGTAACAACTCTATTAGAGTGGATATTTCTGCAATAATTGGGTCCCATGAGTCTGTGCAAGCACTTGCAAGAAAAAGACAGCTACTAGGATGGCTTTGTCATGTGAGAAGAGCAACAACCTTATAAACACGATGCATCAGGAAGAAGTCAAAAAGCAGAGGAGAAAAGACTCCCAATGGTTATTTCAAGCGAAGTTGGGGGAAAAAAAAAAAAGAACAGGTGCATTTGGACAAGAAAATTAGAGGCAATCAGACAGTTCTTTCAAACTACTAAAGACTATCTCAAGGCATAATAAGTACTTGGTAAATCTGTGATTGTATCAGCGATGTCACTTTTTTACATGTGAGTTAAAAAGATAGGATGCTAGCGTTTCAGGAATCTGTTACAAAATCTCTGTAAATAAGAAGATAATCAGATTTGCATGAACGAGATTTAGTTTTAAATGTGGAGTGAATACACGGACTAAGTTCTGTCTTGCATAGATGTAGCTTTAATGACTTCAAAGGCAAGGTTCTTACTTGGCCCTACATTCCAATTTCTATATAGGCATATGAAAGTTTGGGCATAACTCCGATAATTTTGTTGTGTTGATTTTAGCACACAAATTATATCTTAGTGAATTATTCATTTAGTTTATAATGGAATAATTCCACTCAGATCAGTAGAACTAGATAATATAACCCAACTGAGAATGTGCCTAATGGTGTTCCCAGAGTAATTTTAACTTGTTTTAGTAGTACACAAAATATTAACCAACCAGTTTGTCCTTTTTTTCTAGTAGTGTAACATTATCATTGTGTTGTAAATCTCATAAATTTAAAATGTTAGTATTACAGCATCCTGTTTCTGTGGGCGTAAGATTTATTTTTTTAAAGTTTGCACATTTAATACGATTGCAGATCAGTGGCTGTGTATTTTCCATACCTTGCTCATGTACCTATCTGCTAGTCTAACAGGCCATCTTTCTCCATGATAACAGATGAAGTTCAAAGGACTCTCAGGAAAGATACTGCATGACAGCTAGCACAAACCACCAGAACAACTCATCTAGTATGCATGTTCTGTCCACCTTTCAGAGAAGAACCTGGCAGGTTCTATGCATTGGTTTGGTTACATGAGGCAACCTAAGGGTCCCAGGCGTCTAATCATGCCCTCAGACACAAGCTTGGGAGTGGAATGGGCTTTGTATATGTACATGTACATGTACAGTGAAGTAGCTAATCTGTGCAAGTACAGTAAATCAGTACCAGTTAGTACTGGATCTAATACATATGTGCAGATGAACTGCACTGTATATTCAGCATGATGAGACAGAGAGTTAGCACTGCTTTCAGGTTGCACTGCAGGTCAGACACCCTTTACTAATTTAATGCATTGTGGTATTTTTAAACCATACAGGAGAGGTCCAGTCTGTTCTCACTGAAGGTGTTTCTGATTTTTTTTTTCTTGTTTGTTTGTTTGTTTTTTACCATATTACTGAGAACAGCATTTTGCAAACAGACTAAAACTTGTGTCTGCTGTGAGAATGGTTTCCCAGACCGATCCTGTTCTCTCTGAATTCCTCTGCTCTGATAAAGAATACTCTGAGTCCGCATAATGCATTAAAAGAACAACTCCATCTGATGGCATTTCCCACACAAATAACTAGGGTAAGCTATTTATGGCCTCACAGACTCCTGTCATGGGTAATGCCAGTGACTAGTTAAGATGATCCCTTGATACTCTGGCAAGAGGTCTGACTGCCTAATTGGAAAGCATTCAAACCTATATCATGGACCTTGATTCTGTCAATTCAGAACAAGATTTCTAAGCTTCAAAGGATTCCCCATTGCCAGAGCACTACCACTTTCTCCAGAAAATTGAGTATCTCATGATTCACTCGTCTCAACAATGATCAGTCCCTTTGGGCCTGACCTGCACTGCCATAGGTATCTGAAGAACATTTAACATCATGTTGCAGGTGAATAAGGAAATGGATGTACAAGGTACTAAGTTCCCTTTAGCATTCAACAGGCATCCCATGCTGGGCAGTTTAAAATCTCTGCAATACAGAGTGTCTGTTTCCAAAGTTCCAAGACCCACCACATTTTCTTTTTACCTTCTCACATGCAATCCACCTGCAATCCACTCATTTTATGAGATCACAGGACTGTAGCCATCAACACATAAAAACCTGAAAATATAGCTTTAAATAATCAAGAAAATAAGTAGTGCAAAACAAAGACTACATTCCCCTTATTGTTTGCCACTGTCACCCAGATACAACTCTAAAGCCAAGGGATTTTCATGTAAAATGCTAACCAATTTCCCAAAAATCTATCATCAACAAAGCTGAAAAACATCTGTTCAGTTTCAGAGAGACCTGAACATACAGGGTACACTCTTGAGAACTCATCACTTCTGATACACCTCTGGAAGAAAAGCAAACATGAAGGCGTCAGCTAGACTGATAACTATTTTTATGCAGTTAGACTGTTTTAAAATCCCAAATCCTTGCTGAGTCATGAAAAAGACAACCTGTTATTCTGACCTGTACTGAACAGAACATTTTCAGAGGTCATCGACGTAAACATTCTCAAGAGTTATTAGCATCAACTTTGGACCTATTCAGTAACTGGGGAATGCTGCACCACAGGAAAGTTTACTATCATGTCTAATCTATAAAAGTGCACCATCTCATCCCACAATTAAATACCAGAAAATCACACAAGTACAATTGATAGTAAGAACCTGCATTAGTGCATTCCCATAGAACAAAAAGTAACATTTTCTTTAGGCACAGACCACAAGAAAAAAGACCAACACGAAGTCAGAAAAAACAGCAGTGTACACTCCCAAACAGGCCTCAGGCAACTGATGTTTTTGACAATATGAGAGCTGTCAGGCGCCAAGGCTTCACAGGATTAGTGGTGTTTTGGCTAGGTTCCATCTGGCTCCAAGCATAAATGCACTAAGATTCAAACATCCATATATATAAAAATGAAACAAAGCATTTGTCAATACCCTGAATACACCCAGCATTAAAATAGATGCTAGTTTCTAAACAAGTCAGTGAAGCATATGCATAAGCTGAAGAAGAAAGAGGTTTATGTACCTTCCTGCTAATAACGTATACCATGGTCCAACAACTGGACCAAAGGAAAACCCTTTGGAGGTATCTCTCTTTCCATTAAAGGTCAGCCTGAGAGATCATCTTCTATGAATTATGGGATCAGTTATTTTGTCAAAGAAAGTCCTAGACAGCCACACTATATCCTACGCATTTATCAAAGAGAATGTTGACACACATAGAGCACCATCCCAAATATTCCAAAAACGGGAGTCCAAGGGAGGCAGTGGGTGGGAGGCAGATGATCTTTATTTCTTTACAGAAATGCTGGACTCCCTTTTTTGCCTTTTGACAGAGGAGAAAAAGCATAGAGCAATACAGGAAGTCAAGGCTCAGCAAGAGTTGGTGAACTCTCCTTCACCACCTTGCTACAAATGCAGGAGTGCAGTAACTTTTGACAGCATACCTACTTAATTTTGTTACGAACTTTACTAAATACATAGGAGAAGGAAGAATAATATTGGTGGTAGTGGTAGATTAGGGTATCATCTCTCATTTTGGACCATCAAAAAAGCCATTATCTGACCCGAGGCATAAAATAGCAAGCATAATGCTGGTTTATATGGCATGAACCCACAGTAAAAGCTGGGAAAGGTAGATTTTCTCTTCATGTCCTGACCGGACAACACACCACTAACCAAGCTAGTCAATTATGTTAATAACACATCATGTGCCAGTGCCATTCTAGAGGTGGTTAGAGAACATAAAAATATCAAGTCACCACGTATACATAAGTTAACTACATCTAAGAAGTATAAACAGAAGTCTCTTACATTGTTTGTGAGCAGTTAGCACAGTAGGACTGACAGGAAGCCAATAAAACAAGCACATGGCTTCGCAAAGAACACGATAAAAAAACTGCTTTGTATCCAAACCAGTGTACCTAAGAAATGCTTATAAAGGTTATTCAGAACTGAGGGCAACGGTAAGAATGTGTTTTGTTACAAACACTGGTTTAAAGGGCTGAAGTAAATCTGGGATTTTAGGAAGAGGTTAAGCAACTGGAGCAATATCCAGCTACTAAGTATTTTTAATTTGTTCTGTTTCTAAAACTGTCTTTTCACGTTTGTATCTACAGCATTACATATATCTTTGCTAAGCCTATGTGGTGTTGAGGCAAGTAAAACTCTGTGAAATCATTCAAGCCACAGGTATACTAACTCCACAGAGCTGATGCAAGTAGAACAATCTGTTCAGACTCTAAGAGAATAGAATCCAGCAGCGTATATCTGAAAACCAGAAGCTGGAGGCTCTTTCCTGTTAAGCTGAGAAAGAAACAATGTGAGGTCAGGTCACCAATTTTGAGAAAGAGGATCTTTAGAACATCATCTAGAGCCTCTCCTGAAAACTGAGGCAGTAATGGGATATCCCATGAATCCAGGCCAATCCCCGAGCATCATAGGTTAGAGCTTGCACAAGTTTCTGTGAGGACAGAAACAGTAAAAAGGCTAGAAAGAAAGGATGCAAAAAATAAGTCCAAGAAAACAACAACAAAAAAATTACTAGAACAAAACTGTAGTGAAAAATGCAAAGAATTTTCTGTTTGAATTTTCCCATTTCACGGAAACAAAACTTGTGCATTTTTCTGCAGGTAAACAAGACTGGCCCAAAATACTCCACTATCAATCTCTCCACCTAACTGAAACTATGAAGAGGCCCTGAACTTTAGTTAACTGTTACAGGATGAAATGGACGTCTAAACGACATTATTATTGATGCTTTTACTACTGCTAATTATCCCAGTCGTGATTCTGGTTCATATATGCTGTGAATTTTAGAGACACACTGTGGAAGAGACAGCCTGTGTCCACAAGAGATTAATATCTAAATTATCACCAATCTGCTGAGGGCTCACTGTTGAATGGGACTATGGAAATATTTTCCAAACTTCATTCACAATCCATTTCCTCATCAACAATGATCCCAACAATCAATGTTCCTGCATCAGCTGAGCCAGCCTTTATCTACTACTAGAAGATGTTTTAACAATCTGATGAACAGTATATCTTTCTTACCTTCAATGCAATTACAATCAATTTCTGAAGGGAAGGATACATTTAATGCAGACTTAGTAACACAAATTATTAAATTAAATTACTTAGCAGACTTAGTCATACAGATTGTTAAATTAAGAAAGAACAAAACAGGTGTATTTCTGATAGTTTCATTCCTGTAGATAATTGTTGACACAAATATTTACAGTTAGCTTCCATCACTTCTGCCCTCTCGGTCAGCCTCCTGCACCAAAGCACTTCTCTCCTAAACCACATTAGCAGTGACTACATCCTAGTACCAGAGCAGTCAGGATCTTCCTCACCCCATGGGCTCAGTTGACAACTCCTCAGCTCCCCAAATCAGTACAGTGCCCTTTCTTCCACTGAGCTGCTCATGCTAGTGATTAAAAATGGGCAATAGAATAATTAAAAGTAATATGCAACAGAGCTCCCTTTCTCTCCTCTCCAAGTGTAGAAGCGTTGCCTGCAACATCCTTAACCTCTAACTCTGTGGGTGCAGTACCAAACAAATGACCAAAGAGTACCAATAAAGGCAGTAATTTCAGAAAGTGCTAGATGGAAATGGTCTTTCGGTAGCCATGCAATAAATATCCTATTTGTTCCAGAAATACCTCTTTGTATTTCTGTGGTGCAGAGGAATGGGAGATACATGATACTCTGTACCAGTTCAATTAGTTTAGCTGATAAAAAGCTACCAACCTTCCATGATCCTTACAACTTGTGTGTCCTTCTAAAGTTTGGCTGAGAACAATATATCCACATTATATTTCACTAAAATATCCATTACGCTTCATTAAAAAATGCTCTTTCACATCCATGCGCACATTTGCTAAATGCCTAGCTGTAATTTAAATACAATAAGAACCGTTATATCAGCAAAGATCCACTAGTAATCATTTACCAAAAAAAAAAGTGCAAATGTAATGTAAATGAAGACCCAAAGGTACAGCATGATTTTAAGAAGCCATCTGCATGTTGATATACTCTGTATATACTATTCTATTGCACCTCATCTGCTACAGAAAAGAAATCAAGATGATGGGAAAGCATTACAGTTGTTATTATTATTACAACTACAGTCACAACAAGGATGAGCTTTAATTGAAGCTAGAGTCACAGACTTTGCGTGTGACTTCTGAAGAGAATTTACACAAGCCAAAGCCATTCTACAAACTGGCAAAAGCAGAAACGCACATGTTGTTAATGGTATTTTAATACATGGTATTTTAATACTATCCTTAGTCATCCACAGGGCATCTATAGACAAAGGTGACAGAAAAACCCTTTCTCTGTATTTGGTAAGGAAGGTATGTGTTGGCACTGAGAAACATGCACTGCACAAGATTGCTGTCCCTACAGTGTTAATACTTGTTTCTTGAAGTAGAAGAAGTCACTATAAGGAGAGAAAAAAAAAACACACACACACATACACACTTTTGATTAGAACAGTTTAATCCTAATCCCTTTTCTCTGATCTTGGCAGAGGATTTTTAGCAAGTAACTATATTTAAATAACTACCCAGAATTAATCTTTTTGGTTGCTCAAGGCATGAAGGGAAAGCAGTCAGAAACAAAGAATTCAGAAAAGTGTTGCAGCTGTTTCATAGAATTCACTATGTATAATTGAAAAGAATCTTTTTCTCTTTTCTGTTTTTGTGTGTGTGTGTCTGTGCGTGTGGTGTAACGGTAACCTTCAATTGCTTTACTTGTCCTTTCTTTTTAACAATATCAAGGGAAAGACAGAGAAGACATAAAACATTTTCAGCATGAAGTTAAGTGTTTCTGACAGTTTACAGTGTGCAGCATAATGCTGTATATAGAAAAAAAAAGATTCTTTTCTGTATATAGCTTGGGTTGATTTAATAAAACTTGAAAAAAAGTCTCCGATTTTTTGTCTCAGCAGTAATTAGTTGAAAGTGCCAAGCTCATTCCTAGTTTGCAAAAAATTGGAATTGCATGCACTGTGAAAGAATTTCATGTGTAGCTGTAGTCCCTCTGATCTCACAGTCCTCTCACAACACTTGGTGTTTTCCAGATACAGAAACTACCATGACCAATTTAATCTTGAGAACCTCTGGTGTAAGTAAACCTTCAAGGTGTAAGTAAATCTTTTCAAACCCATTTTAAAGATCCAAAAATTGAGCCAAAAAGTACAATACACATTTTTGTGTTATTATAAAATACTATTATATTAAGCAGGTAAACTTTAGGATGAGAGATTTTGTCCTTACTGTAGGTTTTGGAACAGACAGAGAGCTCAGAAGTAAGTCTCTGTTCTTAAGAAATCTCAGTCTGCAGAGTACATTTTAAAACACATAAAAATACAATTCAAAACACACAAAATAGAATGAGAGTGTTGCGAGGATGAAATATTTGGGTACTCCAACTATACCATTGACTTCTGCTGATGGTAGTCTGCATAAGGACTAGTAAACAGTAGAGAGAAGCTGGTTTTTTTATGGAGATTATTTTTCCAAGACTGTAAAAACAAAGCTGATCAAAGAATGCAAAGAAAAAGAATACCGCATAAATTAACTTTCAATTTTTATAAATACATAAATAGTATTTATTTATCCATCCACTGAGTAAGTTGTATTGACACGTGTCCCATGATTATAGCATTTCAATAAATCATCAGAAGAAAGATCTTTACCATATCACTGAGATGAGGAAATGCTTCTTGTATACATCAGGAATCAAAAGTTTAAATTCAGAGAAAAGCAAATTATTTAAAGTCACACAAGGAGTTGGGTGCAAAACTAGATTTTTTTTTTAACCTTAAATATGAAACCTTGCTTCTTGAGCAAATATTACAGAAATTATTAGCTTAGTTAAGTATTAATGAAATAGGAAAGTTATTAAAAATATATTTTTAAAAATTCGGTTTTCTTTTATAAAAGTAATATGTTTCAATAGTAATTTCCTATGTCTTGGTCATTCATCAGACTTCTCTGCAATCATATCTTTCTTTTTCTGCTGTGTTTTCTCAGTCTTCCTGAATGCTATGTATTGGATCTTTTTTATTATTAATTTATGGCCTGGTCTATGTGCAATTCCTCATTTTCCTTTTCTTACACACTTATGTAAATATTTAAGAAGATGTTAATAACACAAACCCCTTTATAAAAGATTCCATTATAATTTTTTCATCAGAACATTTGCATAGTCCTTGGGCCATATTTCTTACATTTGCATTGCAAATTCATAGATCTCTCTGTGACAGGTATTCCATTTTGTAGTTTTATATCCTTTGTCCTGATTATATTAGAAAAACTCAAGATCCAATTATAAAGCATTTCTTTAATTCAGAAATATGTAGTGTTCTCAAATTTCCAAAGCAGTTATCTGTAAAAGCTTGGACACAGAAGAAGATTGGAATTCCTTAATTCTTCCGTGTTCTGGAGCAGGATCTATGGAACACTTGAGAGTAGGGTAATATCAGCTGGGAAACCTGTCACACTTTTACCCCATGGGCTAAGTGATTAGTTGGAGTTGATCGTTAAAAGCAATAGCAATGTTTAGAAGAAAGAATCGAGTGGTATATGCAAAATGCAAAGATTTGAAACATTTGCAGTGTTATCAGCATTTCCCCAGTCTTCCGCTTGCTATTTAGATGTAGAAGCTGAAAGCTACTCCATCCCCGGTACTCACAAGTTATTTACATGCCCTTTATATCATCAATAAGAATTCCAGTAGGTGGCTAAATTAAGTCAGAGAAACATGGTTAGCAAGTGCACGACAAGGATGCATCAGTCCAGGGAAAGAGCACGCTCTGCCTGAGCTAAGCAGTTACCAAGATCTTGTGCTATTAAATGTGAACATTCTGTCTGATCAATTGTCACTGCATGGAAATTATTTGATTTGTGTCACAAGTGACATAATTTGTAAGTCCCACAAACACATCAGAGAGGGACCAATGCTACCGGTAACAGATGAGTAAACTGATATATAAGGGAGGGGCTATGAAAAATAAAAATAAAAATAAAAATAAAAAAATAAAAGCTGAATAATTGTGAATACAAAGCTGCTAGCTGCTTTGCCTGTCTGTATCATTTAAGTACACACCATGAATTTCAATCCATTATAGTTATAATAAAACATTGTCTCTCTACAGTTAAAAATGACACTCAGAAATATTTCTCCTTTTCCTTCACCTTCTTCAACCACGTGACATAGCTAATGCAAGAGAAAAATAAATTCCAGAAACCAAAGTCATGCTTTGCAGTCTATTAAAGCCCAGCTGTCGGCCAGAGTTAAGGAAATGATTGTGCTGTTTGTGCCATTTCTAATTAATAATAACTAAAGATTAATAAAGCAATTTGGAAAAAGAATGTACCAGGTAAGGATTTGTAGGCAGATTAAAGTCATTTTATTGTAAATAATCATGGATAAAATTAAATGGGTGCTAAGACATTTTATGGTGCAGCAAAAAAGGTTTAACACATTTTTCATGCTTCTCTTGGAAGCATGTTAATGGAGGTGGAGGTACTGAAAAGTCGCCATTTCACCTCTGACAAACAGATAGTTAGCTCAGAGACATCTGCACCGTTTAGCAGTTCTCTGTGTTTTTGCAAAAAGCATAAAAATTGATCTTACAGCAGTATATTTCTCTGTCTATTCTGTATTAAGCCCCTGAGAGGTCTCAAGCATGATGGGTGAATTTTAACCACACAGCTAAGAGAGAAACGGCCTGGGCCTCCTAGGAATCCCCCTAGAACACCCCCCTGGAACACCCTCAGGAACTCATCTTGGAAACTCTCGACCTACTGCAGAAGGTTCATTAAGTCTTCCAGGAAGAAGAAAAAAAAAAAAAAAAAAAAAAAAAAAAAAAAAAAAAGTACAGCTGCACTGGTGATGAATTCTTTTGCCAATAAATGAAGGAAAGAGCAACTCCCCACTTACCTCCTAAGGCAGCTCAACACATGGATGAGGATGAAAATGTTCAGGTCAAGGGCAGTGCGTCACAGTTGTCCTGACCAGAGCCCACCCTGCTCTACAGGCTGATGATTTTCATATCCGTAGGCTGAACACGGGTCCAAACCCACTGTTCAGTCCTGGCCTGCCTGTCCCTATGCTTTGCATACACTGTATCTTCAGACCAAAGAGGAAGAATTCAAGTGTGCTCAGTGACTTAGCACTGATCAAATCCTGTGTCCCCACAAAACCTGTACAAACCACACATGGAAGGGGCCAGCAGTAGTTCAGCTCATCTTAGGTGACAAAATTAAACTCACTTAATTTAAAAGGTGATTGGGAGCAGATGGGCTGGTGCCTGCTACAAATCCATGGCCTGGAACCAGGGCTCTTTCCCCATGCAGGTACAGGGGGACCAGCCCAGGGGCTGCGCTGCTGTGGGGTGCCCAGGGCTCACTGGGTACTGGCAGTGGGGAACCAGGACTGCTCAGCAGAGCTGGAGTGCTAGGCTGATGGACTTCCTCGGAGCAGTGGGCTGCTAACAAGTGCTTGGCGCTGGGGCATCCTTGCACCACAGCAAGCAGCTGAAGGCTCTGCCCTGCCCATCTTCCAGCTGGGCCCCAGGCCGGCCTAACTGCTGGGGGCACAGCCAGCGAGCTGGCAGTGACTTCCCCAGCGAGGGGAGCCGGCCCCTCAGGTGCAGAAATTCAGGGCATCAGGGTTGTGGGAGAGAAACATTTTGATTTCACCTAAATTAGGAGCCTATACTGGTGATGTGTGTACTACTTTGAGTCCACACTATGAACAGAAAGTGTGTAGGTAACATTTGTAGGCCTTAATCTACTCTTAACCTCTTTTCAATTTCAGACCTCAGACAGACTCTAAACCTGAAGCTGTTCTCTCCACTGTCAGACCCTAGTTTTTTCTCTCCCTCTTATGCATGGCCTCTGGCTCATCATTTTTGAGTACGTATCCTTTTCCTGTGATGAAGGACAATGGACTTCACGAATAGACGAATATTTGAGAAAATTGAACAGTTAAGGAGCCAGAACTTTCTTTGTAGACACTCAAAACCTGCAAATTTTGTTTGCAGTAATCTGCAAATATAAATCATTTTCCTACAACAGCTAAAGAATTTTTAATCATGTCCGTTTCATGAATTTACTCATAGAAAAACATTTCCATGCTTCCCAGATTCCTTTCTTTTTCCATCTTATCCATCTTCACATAATATTAATACTAAGCACACTGTCTTTGACCTGTAATATCCTGCTGCATCACAGGAGAGCAGGCTATATGATATGTCCAAGCTAAACTACTACATCTTTGTCATCCTAGTGAACAGAAACTGATAGGCTGGCTAGTGTCACCAACACAAGTTGTTTCAAGGCACCTTGTATTTCTATTGCCATTTCTTTGCATGCAGTTGCATGAGGAAGCTTGGGAAGGTTGTTTCTGGACCTATTTCTAAATTGTTTAACATATGAATGTTTACATGCAGTTCCAAATACAGCAAAACCTGGAGTGTATGAACCATCACAATAACTGCTGTGCCTCATTCAGCACTGTATATGAGAGCCCTGGTGAGAAGCCACCTTACACAGGTCCAGTATATCAGGGCTGAACTTCATTCTATTTGGAGTACCCATTCTATGCATTCATTTACATCCAATCCGTGATTTTCAGAAAAAAAAAAATATATATATATATATATANCCATCTTCACATAATATTAATACTAAGCACACTGTCTTTGACCTGTAATATCCTGCTGCATCACAGGAGAGCAGGCTATATGATATGTCCAAGCTAAACTACTACATCTTTGTCATCCTAGTGAACAGAAACTGATAGGCTGGCTAGTGTCACCAACACAAGTTGTTTCAAGGCACCTTGTATTTCTATTGCCATTTCTTTGCATGCAGTTGCATGAGGAAGCTTGGGAAGGTTGTTTCTGGACCTATTTCTAAATTGTTTAACATATGAATGTTTACATGCAGTTCCAAATACAGCAAAACCTGGAGTGTATGAACCATCACAATAACTGCTGTGCCTCATTCAGCACTGTATATGAGAGCCCTGGTGAGAAGCCACCTTACACAGGTCCAGTATATCAGGGCTGAACTTCATTCTATTTGGAGTACCCATTCTATGCATTCATTTACATCCAATCCGTGATTTTCAGAAAAAAAAAAATATATATATATATATATATATTAATTGCTTGGCTTTGAGCAGTATTCTTTTCCTTCTCTTCACCCTCAGTGTGGGATTGAAAATGATAGTGTCATGGTAAACCATGGGAATCCATTAGCTTTGATTGTCAAAAGAATTGTTCCTTGAGTAGATATTGTCAGGAAGCAGCAAGAACGGAGCTGGTTACTAAGGGATAGGGAGCTGGGAAGATAACAAGACCAGCAGCATAGGGGCCTTGGTGGCCACGGCCCAGTCCCGTGGTACCCAAGTCAAGAGAGCAGGATAGATCCAGAGATCATGACCAGGCCCAGATCGTGGCCAGATATCGGAACAGCTGTAGCTGAATTGGAGACTAGTAATCCTGCAACACAGCTCAGACAAGGGACTGAAGGCCCAGTGCTCTTGGGCCCATGGGTGTGGGTGGCAGCCCCAGGTGAGGCTGGTCAGGGCCAATAAGGCCTAGTGGAGCCCTCAGGATCCTGACAGATATATTGTGGCCAGGAGTTCAGGCTGGATGAATACCCCTTATTTCTACTCTTACACTAAGTATTTCATTAGGTGTTGTCTTCTCTAATGGCAGATACAGAGCTGATCGTCTGTTGCCCTACTGGAAAGAATTCATATATTTATTTGATGAGAAAAATGCAAATCCAATATACTTTACAGAACAGGGTGCATGACAACTATGGAGCTGCCTCTATTCAAATCCTGCTAGTTTCTCTGTATCAGGGCCCTAATTTCCTTCTGGCTGTATAGTTCTGTACCTTTCAGATTGTCGCTGGTACAAAAATAAGTTGTACAGAGACCTACACATTTCTCTACCACCCCTTGGAAATGGGATCATATTCTCCAGTCAGTGATATTGTTTCTTTTTACACATCTCAAATCTTTTAAAAAATGAATTAAAAAATAAGCGCAAAGATTCTGATCTACTGACTGCCAAGGAGTTTTAGAACATTTAGTCCTTGTCACAGTTAGTCCTAGTTTCTTTAATGGTTTACTTATGTATTTATGTACACATACAAATATGCACATGTACACACACGTATACATAGAATAGGAGAGCCTTGCAGCTAGGAAACTGTACAGTTCCAGTTTGAATAATAAAAACATAAGGCCTCAGGAAGGAAGGAAGGATTAGCAGAAGACTTCAGATTGTTTTTATCAGCGTCTATTCACATGTCCACCATGCAGAAGTGGGACACAGGTATTCATTGCTACTAGTGTGAAGTTTCCAGAATTACTTTCACTTAGGAAGAGAAACTTTGTATAATTTAAAGGTGAATTTTTACATACGTGATAAATCTTGTCCATGTTCTGGTAACGAAGAGCACTGATAAATAAAGCTGCCAAACTGTAAATATATATATTTTTTTAACCTTGAAAACTACATTGAGGAAATAAATTGTTAGTTCCATTTTTCAGGGGCAGTAGTAATTGTGCTGTGGTAATTTTTGCATTTTCCTGTTTCCTTGATTTCCATATTCAGAAGGTAAATACTTAGACTGTCAGCTGCTTGGGTTAATTCTTTGCAGGACAATAGGATGAGAACCAAAGCAAACAATTTCTTTCTTTGATTAGCCATATACTAAACACAGCTGTAGTTCTACCTTCTGATTCTCCCTGTTTCAATTTCATTTGGAGGATAACTTGTGTTAATTACAGAATAGATCAATTTTTCTAGATGCTACACATTATGGATATATTTTTGTTTTTCAGAAATAGCTACTAATTCTTAGCATACAGCTATCCCCAGGCAGAGCTCTGTGCATTCCAGCTGTTCTTTCATATAAAAGGCAGCTCCCTTCCTCGTGTTCCTGGTCCATCACTCCTAAAGAGTCTGTATTCCTCCACTGTAATGCTGCAGTCATGCGAGCCATCCCACCAGGCCTCCATGATCTCAACAAGCTCATAGCCCTGCAAATGCACACAGATCTCTAATTCCTCATGCTTTTTTNTCATGCTTTTTTTTTTTTTTTTTGCTATGTGTATTAGTGTACAGACACTTCAGAGAGGCACACCAGCATGCTTATTTCTGAGAAAGGATGCACGATTTTTTCTCCATAATGGTCCCTTGTAGGCATTTCCTTGCTTACATGGAATTGCTGGAGGTGACCCTGCTTAATCCTCATTTTGTTGATTTTATGTTCCCTTTTGTTCACCTCACTTCAGGCCCCTTGCTTGTCAGCCCTGTCCATCACCTCCTCACAGGGCTGCTGTTAACTTACTCATGGTTATCCCACCCTGCATATTTAGAGAAATTAATTTGCAAAATTTTGTACCTTGAGAGGTTAGAACTATTTGGGATTTTTGTTTCTTTGCTTGTTTTGTTATTTATTTGCAATTTAATTCTAATGCAAATTCTACATATCTGTACACAGTGGCTTTTAAGAAGGGTCTTAAAAGCAGAGTTACTATGATTATTTCAGCCTAAACTTGTTTAAAAAATCACTAAGTATACACAAATGGTAATAAAAGAAGCATAATTAGCCTGTCACTTCTCTCACAAAACAAAATCATGGACCAGATGTTCAGCTTGTTAAAGCAGAAGAACTGTTCCATTTATTTTGTCTGGATAATTGTATCCATGGACAGCAACAGAGCTCCATGGATTTACACCAGTCAAAGATTGGTCTGTTTCTCCTGCCCCTTTCACCCTAAGGTTCTCATTACTTTTTTTCTCAGGGTATAGACTATTTAGGTGATTACATCCAGCCCTTTATAGAGTAGAGCAAAGGAGGAAGTTTGATGTGGTGTGTTGATCTTATCTGGTTGCCAGATGCCCACCCAGCTGCTCTCTCACTCTCTCTCCTGAACAGGACAGGGTGAGAAAATAAGATGGAAAAGCTTACAGGTCAAGATAAAGACAGGGAGATCACTTACAAATTATCACAGGCAAAACAGACTCAACTTGGGGAAAATTAATTTAATTTATTGCTGATTAAAATAGATTCAGATGATGAGAAACAAAGATAAAAATTAAAACACCTCCTCTCCACCCCCTTTTTCCCAGGCTGACCTTCACTCCTTCATTCCCAACTCCTCTACCTCCT
>VXAL01010209.1:3608-15103 GCA_013399475.1 Chauna torquata | reverse complement strand
TCATGCTTTTTTTTTTTTTTTTTGCTATGTGTATTAGTGTACAGACACTTCAGAGAGGCACACCAGCATGCTTATTTCTGAGAAAGGATGCACGATTTTTTCTCCATAATGGTCCCTTGTAGGCATTTCCTTGCTTACATGGAATTGCTGGAGGTGACCCTGCTTAATCCTCATTTTGTTGATTTTATGTTCCCTTTTGTTCACCTCACTTCAGGCCCCTTGCTTGTCAGCCCTGTCCATCACCTCCTCACAGGGCTGCTGTTAACTTACTCATGGTTATCCCACCCTGCATATTTAGAGAAATTAATTTGCAAAATTTTGTACCTTGAGAGGTTAGAACTATTTGGGATTTTTGTTTCTTTGCTTGTTTTGTTATTTATTTGCAATTTAATTCTAATGCAAATTCTACATATCTGTACACAGTGGCTTTTAAGAAGGGTCTTAAAAGCAGAGTTACTATGATTATTTCAGCCTAAACTTGTTTAAAAAATCACTAAGTATACACAAATGGTAATAAAAGAAGCATAATTAGCCTGTCACTTCTCTCACAAAACAAAATCATGGACCAGATGTTCAGCTTGTTAAAGCAGAAGAACTGTTCCATTTATTTTGTCTGGATAATTGTATCCATGGACAGCAACAGAGCTCCATGGATTTACACCAGTCAAAGATTGGTCTGTTTCTCCTGCCCCTTTCACCCTAAGGTTCTCATTACTTTTTTTCTCAGGGTATAGACTATTTAGGTGATTACATCCAGCCCTTTATAGAGTAGAGCAAAGGAGGAAGTTTGATGTGGTGTGTTGATCTTATCTGGTTGCCAGATGCCCACCCAGCTGCTCTCTCACTCTCTCTCCTGAACAGGACAGGGTGAGAAAATAAGATGGAAAAGCTTACAGGTCAAGATAAAGACAGGGAGATCACTTACAAATTATCACAGGCAAAACAGACTCAACTTGGGGAAAATTAATTTAATTTATTGCTGATTAAAATAGATTCAGATGATGAGAAACAAAGATAAAAATTAAAACACCTCCTCTCCACCCCCTTTTTCCCAGGCTGACCTTCACTCCTTCATTCCCAACTCCTCTACCTCCTGCCCTATGTGGGTGCGGGGGGATTAGGAGATGGGGGGTTACAGTTGGTCCGGAGCCGTTGCTCCTTCCCATCACACATTTCCCCTGGTCTCTGCAGGCTGTAGGGAAATACATACTCCACTGTGGTCTCCTCCATGGACTGCAGTGTGGATACCTGCAGGGGAATCACTGCTTTGGCAGCTGGAGCACCTCCTTCGCCTCCTTCTTCTCTGACCTCAGTGCTCACAGGACTGCTCCTCACCCTTTTCCTCCTCATTCATCACTGCTGTGCAGTGTTTTGCCCTTTCTTAAGAATGTTTTCACAGAGGCGTGACCAGCTTGGCTGATGGACTCAGCTGTGTTCGTGCACTGGGTCCATTTTGGAGCTAGCTGGAACCTGCTTTATCCAGCACAGAGCAGCCCGTGACCTCTTTCCACAGAGGCCACCCTTACAGAACCCTGTACCAAAACCTTGCCACCTACAGCCAAGACACTTTTTTATGAGCAGCATCTGAATAAGTCAAAAACTATCCTAAACATTGAAATCAGCTTTTGATAGAATAACAGCTGATGCAGGAAAAAAAAAAAAAATGGAGAGGAACGTATGTGGTTTGCTCTAATAGGAAAACTAACTGGCCAGCTTCCAGCTTCGGTATGATTTTCTAAGCAGCAACAACAGCTAAAGTAGTGTCTCCCATTCAGTAGTACAGGGTCACTTAGGTTCAGGACACAGGCTATGAAAATTCAGAAGCTAAAATGGTAAATATATAGGGCAGTTATCATTTTGCTATTCCTCTGTTGCCATGAGTGTGCTTACATTTACTGTTGCCAGTCGATTAATTCCTTATGCGTCTATTGCTGACTCTTGTGATGAGGAAACATTACATTTGGAGTAAGAAAGCAAACCGAGAATATTATAAAAACAGGGTACTCATTTTTCATACTTATTTCATNTTTGTTCACCTCACTTCAGGCCCCTTGCTTGTCAGCCCTGTCCATCACCTCCTCACAGGGCTGCTGTTAACTTACTCATGGTTATCCCACCCTGCATATTTAGAGAAATTAATTTGCAAAATTTTGTACCTTGAGAGGTTAGAACTATTTGGGATTTTTGTTTCTTTGCTTGTTTTGTTATTTATTTGCAATTTAATTCTAATGCAAATTCTACATATCTGTACACAGTGGCTTTTAAGAAGGGTCTTAAAAGCAGAGTTACTATGATTATTTCAGCCTAAACTTGTTTAAAAAATCACTAAGTATACACAAATGGTAATAAAAGAAGCATAATTAGCCTGTCACTTCTCTCACAAAACAAAATCATGGACCAGATGTTCAGCTTGTTAAAGCAGAAGAACTGTTCCATTTATTTTGTCTGGATAATTGTATCCATGGACAGCAACAGAGCTCCATGGATTTACACCAGTCAAAGATTGGTCTGTTTCTCCTGCCCCTTTCACCCTAAGGTTCTCATTACTTTTTTTCTCAGGGTATAGACTATTTAGGTGATTACATCCAGCCCTTTATAGAGTAGAGCAAAGGAGGAAGTTTGATGTGGTGTGTTGATCTTATCTGGTTGCCAGATGCCCACCCAGCTGCTCTCTCACTCTCTCTCCTGAACAGGACAGGGTGAGAAAATAAGATGGAAAAGCTTACAGGTCAAGATAAAGACAGGGAGATCACTTACAAATTATCACAGGCAAAACAGACTCAACTTGGGGAAAATTAATTTAATTTATTGCTGATTAAAATAGATTCAGATGATGAGAAACAAAGATAAAAATTAAAACACCTCCTCTCCACCCCCTTTTTCCCAGGCTGACCTTCACTCCTTCATTCCCAACTCCTCTACCGCCTGCCCTATGTGGGTGCGGGGGGATTAGGAGTTGGGGGGTTACAGTTGGTCCGGAGCCGTTGCTCCTTCCCATCACACATTTCCCCTGGTCTCTGCAGGCTGTAGGGAAATACATACTCCACTGTGGTCTCCTCCATGGACTGCAGTGTGGATACCTGCAGGGGAATCACTGCTTTGGCAGCTGGAGCACCTCCTTCGCCTCCTTCTTCTCTGACCTCAGTGCTCACAGGACTGCTCCTCACCCTTTTCCTCCTCATTCATCACCGCTGTGCAGTGTTTTGCCCTTTCTTAAGAATGTTTTCACAGAGGCGTGACCAGCTTGGCTGATGGACTCAGCTGTGTTCGTGCACTGGGTCCATTTTGGAGCTAGCTGGAACCTGCTTTATCCAGCACAGAGCAGCCCGTGACCTCTTTCCACAGAGGCCACCCTTACAGAACCCTGTACCAAAACCTTGCCACCTACAGCCAAGACACTTTTTTATGAGCAGCATCTGAATAAGTCAAAAACTATCCTAAACATTGAAATCAGCTTTTGATAGAATAACAGCTGATGCAGGAAAAAAAAAAAAAAATGGAGAGGAACGTATGTGGTTTGCTCTAATAGGAAAACTAACTGGCCAGCTTCCAGCTTCGGTATGATTTTCTAAGCAGCAACAACAGCTAAAGTAGTGTCTCCCATTCAGGAGTACAGGGTCACTTAGGTTCAGGACACAGGCTATGAAAATTCAGAAGCTAAAATGGTAAATATATAGGGCAGTTATCATTTTGCTATTCCTCTGTTGCCATGAGTGTGCTTACATTTACTGTTGCCAGTCGATTAATTCCTTATGCGTCTATTGCTGACTCTTGTGATGAGGAAACATTACATTTGGAGTAAGAAAGCAAACCGAGAATATTATAAAAACAGGGTACTCATTTTTCATACTTATTTCATTCTTAAGTTGTCAGAACTTCACTGTCAATAATGTGTTAAATAGATATATTAAGCACTGTAGAAATGCAGCATTTCTCCAGCAATGTCACCTGAATTGCAAATGATACCAGAACTAGCTAATTGTCTTAGCAGTAGAGAAGACTTTTTGACAAAGAGTAAAGGAAGGCACCTAATACAAAACACATTTTTCTGTAAGGTAGCTGGCTCATACTAATATGCAGGTAAATAAGGTGCACATGATAAACTTTCCCTTTATGTGTGTTTTCAAAAATATTACTACAGTTTTTCCTTGCTATGAACATGCACTTCAGTGTGCAGAAGGTAAGGTACCATTTGCTACAAGACACAGGCGAACAGGAAACATAAATTAGGAATTTGAGCCTTAACAATCTGTTGTTGAAGAAAAATATAAAATTAAGACTTCCTGATCTTACCTGTCTTGTTTATATTCAAAATATCTGACTCATTTGAGTAACATCTCTAGTCTTCACTGAAATATTTACTTGTATGAGATCTACTACATATTCCTTTGGTCAAAGGAAGCAAAATCATCATAATTTGCCAAATAAGTACATGAGGCCCTGGATAATTTTCATTATGACTAAATATAATATAACTGAATAAAGACTGACAATTAAATAGATTAAGGCAAATTATTTTAAAATGTAAATACATTTCCCCAGACCATCCTTTCACATCATGCTGCTATACTAGAAGTGGGTTACCAAAAAATGAATCCTTCTAGATCTTACAGGACTTGTCTGTGGCATGCAGTATGCTTTCAAGATAAGCATTTTTTTAGATATAGCATTAAGTCAGGTCTGTGCTAAATTTATGCAGTTGGCCTGATTTCCACAAAGGTTTTTGTTTGTTTTTTTTTTTACAAAAACTAGAACCCAGGTGCTGCTTTTACAACATTAATGTAGGTCACTGTCATGATGACAGAAAACTATGATTTCATGTCAGCTGGGTTAAAATTTCAGGCTTGAATAAAACATTTCAGTCAGAAAGGACAATACTGTCAATGAACAAAAAGACATTTCCATTTATCTTATCTGAAGGTAGAAAATATAAAGTATAAGAAAGTAATACAGCAGCTCTTACTAGTACCCTTACAACTAAAGAGGAATTTCACAGTACAGAATGTTTTAAGAATCTTTCTTATAACTTGGATTCATTTCCCTTGCAGTTACTTTTATGATGTTCTATTGTTTTGGCTGCTTCCTATGGCTATTTCTACTAATGTACACCCTCTGCTTCTCCTAGTCTCTTACATTAAAATACTTGTTTTAGTGGCATCAGAGACATTAATACATTGATGTACTCTGATGTCAGAAATATACCATTGTTCTATGAAAAGGAGTGTGTAAATAAAAGTACTTGAACAGATTTTCCATTCTGAAATATTAAAATAGTTGGTAATATAGCATGTCTTTGCTGAAGATCCAAAATAAAACCAAATGAGAATCTTCATACCCAGTAAAATGTAAAGAATTTTTAAACTTTGCTTGCTGAAATTAGTCCTAACTTAATCCTCATATATTCACTCTTAGCATCAAATACATTTTGCTGTATTATCTCTGTCCCAACCTGATTCAGATTTCTGCAGATCACTCAAGTGATTTCAAATGAGAGTTAATATAAAGCTCAACTTTCTACTTTGCTATTCCATATTTGCACTCACAGGTTCACAGTCACATAATCAAAAATAAAATAACACAGTGGAGAATGAGGTGGAAAAAATTAGAAACAGAAGCCTTAAAATGTGCTTAGAGTTTCTATGCTAAATTTATGTAAATATGGATGGAAAAGTTTCCTGGAGCCCATGTCTAGCAGCCAGTTCTTTGTCTCCCCTCACATATATATTATAAGGTGCTAATTTACCAATAAATTTGCTTTGGTGCATTTCCACCCCTAACCAGAAAGTTATCATGGGCTGCTGAAAATACTAAGAATAACATTGCTAATGCTATTCACAAATCATGTAAGACTTGGCTTAAAAATTGCTAAGTTTAAAAAGTATAATGTGTGGAATTAATTTTTTCTCTCATTATTGGATTCTGAGAGTAAGTACAACTTTCCTTAAATTATTTGTTTATTGCAAGTTTGTCTTTGCTGTACTGACCATGCCCTCTCCCACCAGAGAATGTGTTCTTGGTTTGTATGCGGACTCTGAATCCACAAAAAGGAGAGATATGGCCTATTAAGGCTGCCTGGGGAAGATAATCTGTCTTCCCATGTTTTGCTGTAGAGCTTGGTCCAGTTTTGCATTACTGCTTTAGGAAAAAATCTTAGATTTGGCCCTGACCTTGTGAAAAACTACAGAGATGATAATGTTAACAGCAGTATTGATAATCTTAGTGATCATGGTGATGATGGGAGGCAGAAGTTATTTTGTGTCCTTTCTGCATAGAGATGACAGTGGCTGATATGTAAATTATCTTGGCCAAAGAGAAATCTGACATACATACAGCCTTTCTTTGGCATTCATGGGTAGTGTCTACCACCCATGAGAACCAATGTTCTCACAGTAGGGAAAAGAAAAGCTACAAAAAGGAGGCAAAAGAAAAATTTTCAGCAGGAATTTTTTCAAAAATTCTAAAATTTACCTCTGTTGGTAAATTCTTGATCATGCCTTCACCCACACTGAGGGAGATTTCTGTGGCGCCATAAAAGAATCACAGAATCATAGAATGGTTTGGGTTGGAAGGAGTCTTAAAGATCATCCAGTTCCAACCCCCCTGCCATGGGCAGGGACACCTTCCGCTTGATCAAGTTGCCCAAAGCCCGTACAACTTGGCCTTGAACACTTCCAGGGNGCCTTCTCTTCTTTAGGCTAAATAACTTTCTTAGACTTTCTTCATAGGAGAGGTGCCTTCTGATCTTCATGGCCCTCCTCTGGACCCACTTTAACAGATCTATGTCCTTCTTATATTGGGGGCCCCAGAGCTGAACGCAGCACTCCAGGTGGGGTCTCATGAGAATGGAATAGAGGGGGAGAACCACCTTCTTTGACCCGCTAGCTACACTTCTGTTTTTTTGCAGCTCAGGGTATTTCTGCATTGCAAGTGCACATTGCTGGCTCATGTTGAGCTTTTCATCTACCAGTAGCCCCAAGTCCTTCTCCACAGGGCTGCTCTCTAGCCAGTTGTCACCCAGCCTGTACACATTTCAGAATGACTGAAGAGATTCACAATTCGTACAACTTCATTTTTGATACTGATAGTAAGTTACAGGAAATACTAGGAATGTCTTATTAACAGATATAGCTGATAGTTGACAGTGGCACCGTTAAATCTCTTGTACAAAGGAAAAAGTGTGGCTTAATTGCAGCAAGCTCAGGTATGAATGGCAGTGATGCTGTTCAAACTTGGTTTTAAGCCATAGCAATTTGGGATTCAGCTGCTGGGTAAGTACAAACAGTCTCTTGTGTCAACTATGCTGAAATTACACTGGTGAAGGAAAAAGTACTGTCAAACAATGTCAAAACAACTCATGAAAAATCAGAACATTTCCTTGTGAAATTTTCTCAATTCAGCTGTTCTTAACTTTGTATTAAATAAAATGTTACAAAATTGAAAAGAATTAAGACAAAAGTTCTGGTTGACTTTAAATGACCAGGTTTTTATAAGGCTTCCAAAAGAAAATATAGGGTTAATAACTTAACAATTTGTGAAAAAATACCACTTCCAAGGTCATTTCCATATAGTGATTTTTACAGTATTGGAATCACACTTTAAAAAATTCTACTTTTATGAAAAAATTCTATAGCACATCCCACAGTGCAGGTAAGAGACACGCTCCAGCTGTTCTGACAAGGTTATGTATTCATGAATTGCTGAGTCACATTCAAAGATAAACCCCAATTCCCTGAAATCTGTAATTGAAGAGCTAACATGAGATCCATAGCAAGTGAGAAAAGACCAGGCTGAACAAGAAAGAGATAGACTGCAAATCTAATGCCATTATATGCAGTATAAATACTCAGATATTTTAAGACAGGTAAACCATGTTTTGTATATATTATAAAGTATATACCTGGAGAAGCTAAAGGAAAATGGTATAGCTGAAGTGCTAAACAGCAATATAAATTCTGGCAAACTTGCACCAGCTAAACAATGCTCAGCCTACCTATAGCATCTGTATTTGCATTATTTGCTTTGCATAACATCATCACATTTTAGATTAACTTCATATGACAATCTACTAACCGTTTATAACCCTGACCATGTTAAATAGTTATAGTCAAGTTATCTGTCAAAAGTGAATAAATTGACGACATTTGCTCCTTTTCTTTGACAGGAAACTAAAGGAAACAGTCATGGTAATTCCATATTTGTTCTGGTACAAATAATACTGATGAAAAATAAGAGTCTTATTTAATAAGAGCTGAGCTGGACTCAGCTTCAGACCCACTGTATTTGGCAGATGAAGGAAGTGAAACGGAAGCTGTGGGAGTGCAAGGCAGTACTCTTGTCTGACTACTTGCTCTGTGTCAGACTTCTGTATCACCTGGGCAAGGCTGATTTTCTCACACAAAACCTTTCAGATGGGGCCACTGATCAGTGACTATGCAGCAGTTGTCTGAGTAAGTTTCAGGAATCTGAACAATTAAAGGATGGGCTAATTAGAGACTAGTCATTTGTGACATGACCAATAAGTGGTTCAAAGCTAGCTGGTAGCAATAAATGGATTTTTGAAGGGCTAATATTGTGTTTTTCAGAAGAGCAAACAAGCAGAGAAAGAACTGGAGAGTATATAATTACAAGTGTCATAAAGACAAAATACAAGAGTGAACAAAAATTGAGATCAGATAGGTTTGCAATAAGCATTGAACTAATCACAGCACAAAATAAAGGTGCAAGAGGTTCAGAGTTGTTTATTCAATAAAATTTCTTCTGATGTACTTGAAAGCACAAGCACAGATTAGTTGTAATGTACTCCAGTGCATGTGTGCAGAACCACTTTGTCACAACCGTAGTACACATCACTAAGCCTCACTGAACTCTGATCTCTTAATGTGCTGGTGAGTCTGCAGAGTGACTCACCAGTACTTTTTAAAATTTTCTTCTCCTATGATTGTGCAAATTTGCACTACCCAAGTCCTTCACTCATGCCTCTCCTTTACATCTTTCCCAGCAAAACTATATTCCTATGTGATTTATTCTTCACTTTTTCATATTTATTCCATTCCACATCATTTCCTTCCAGCATGCATTGATACTGCCAACACTGCTTTTTCCCTTGTCATTTTAAAGAACCAGACTTCCTCTCTTACCTTGTCTCTTACAGCTTCCTCTGTTTTATCCAAAATCCTCCAAATGACCCCTACAAGGGTGATTTCCCTAAAAACAGAAACCTTGTCTTTGGGATTTCAACTGTTCTTTCAGATGTTAAGATTTTCCTTAAGCAATAGGCTTGTGTCAGTCTTAGTATTAGTCTTATAGGTAACCATTTCCTTCAGAAAATCATTGAGTGTATCACGCGAGCCTTGTGATGGTAGCAGAGGCAAGATCAGAGCTTGCTCTGACAGAATGGCATGACTGTTTTCTTTCAACGCTTTAATATGTAAGCTGTCCTGAAATCTGAACAGGCACAGCATATTTATTCCACATGCTCCTGTACACAAGGTAGAAAATGTGTATAGTTAATCCACCAGCCTCACAAAGATACTTTATTCCTTCTTTAACTCTCAAGTGTTTCCATACTTTCACTTACTGTCATTTTGATATTACAATAGGAGACAATAGGCTGTAAGTTTCAGCTCCCAATTCAGCTCCCAGCAGGCTTAACCTTGAATGCAGCTTAGTGACTAAATCTTCACTTTTGAGAAGGCAGAAGAAGGAGCACTAATAACATACAGAAAATGTTGCTTCCCTTTACACTGGCACAACTCAATGGCTTCTGCCAAGTGAAGGAAAAAGAATCGGTCCGTTTCATTCATTACATACTTGCTGATTGAATTCAATTCTTAGGCCTATATATGGTGGTAGATTTTCCATTTTCAGGTCAAGTACATGCAGTAAATGTGCTCTTCACTTAGTAAAATGGATCATTAATAATTGACACAAAGTGGCATAATAGATATCACTGTTGTTCTTTTACATCTAGTGTTGGGTTCAACTGGGGATTAAATTGCCTGATGTCCCACATGTTAATAATTGCTAAAGCTGACATTTATGAGGGTAACATGAAGGATATTTTAGGCTCTCAGATGAATGTCATTTCAGAGACCATGGATGAGATGTTTACATGCTCAGGTGGCTGCTGATAATTAATGAAAATGAACTTCAATTATTTGATGTACAGAAATCAAACCTTTCTTGACAAATATTAATAAAGTATACATAATACCTGTGTAGTATATGTAATGTATATATAATATCATCTCGGGTACCTTTTCTATACTCTCATGTGCAAATCGCATTAGGCAAAAGTATTGGCTCCTTAGTTTAATATTTTTAACACAGTCAAACCCAGTTTCTTCATGCAGAGGGGATACAGTTTTTCTGCGTTAATAATGGCATGGAAAGTAATGATGCATTTCAACCAAGGCATAGTTCTTTCTTTTGGTCTTTGTAATCATATTCCATAAATACAGCAAAATGCTAAGCTCAGAGTATAATACATGAATCCTATTGTAGCAGAGATGGAAGTGATTATGCCTAAAGAGATATTAACAAGTAAAAATGAATTGCCTGTAAAACTATTTCTTCATGCTATAAGGCTGTGTGTTGCAATGATCAACTTGTACAAAGCTTCTGCTGACATCCATAATACTGTGTACCTATGCTGCAGACTTTGGGTGAAGTATTGCCCTTTCTACCACTACCTTGGTGGACTAGAGTTTAGAGATCACTGTTTCCTCCAGCTTCATTTTCCACTTTCTCTATACATCTAGCAATGTTCTGCTGCTTGTATTCGTCAAGTAACACCATTGCCCAGTGCATTTGGTTTTCCTTCCAGCATCTCTAGTTTAGCTACTCAGCAACAGCAGCTTTGATTCCAGAACAGGTCAGTGAAAGTGATCTAGTTGTAATCTTGCCTGTGCAAGTACTGGGATAAAGGTTGGACCTCTTGAGTACTCAGGGTTCCAGTTCTGGATTGCAAAACTTGCAATGAAGCAGGGCTGCCATGGCTTGAATGTCTATGCTTAAGCAAGCTAGATTACAGCTGTCTCTGGTGTAGCACTTCTGCTGATATTTCTTGACTGTGCACTTATCTGATGGCGGCTGGGCAAAATACTCCCCTCATTAAATAGGAATTCTCTAGCTCATCTCAAGTGAATTTATTTATTTATTTATTCATTCATTCATCATTACTTGTTCTTTTTCCTTCTGAGATTAACTCTGGAATTACAACATTCAAATTGTTTGAGGCTGCTCCATATGAAGAGTTACACTGTGACTCCAGTCACTTGATCTGGAAGTAAAGCTCNTAATAAAAAAATAAAAACAATAAATGTGGCCGGTAAGTTTTATGCATATAGTGAGAAGAATATCCATCATGTCTTGTCAAAGAAAGGAGGACACATGGGACTTTAAGAGTCTTTAAGAGCGCAAGCAGGAACTGAAAAATGCCAGAGAGAAAAATATTTTCAATTCCATACTTAATACACCTAAAATATACTCTCACT
>VXAL01010206.1:118852-132262 GCA_013399475.1 Chauna torquata | reverse complement strand
TTTATTTTTTTATTTTATTTTGAATTGTTTATATAATACAAATAACATGGTTCAGGCTTATGTAATTCTGATTCTGTATGAAACGTAAATACCTTATTGCCTAGTATACTAGAATCCCCCATGGACATTTCTGTTACCTGCGCTACTTAATTCATCACTTCTCTCTTCTGCTAAATGGTGCCTGCAGTGAGAATTTTCACTTTCTCTTGTGTTTCTTGTATTCTGCATTGCCCTTCAGTGCACACCTCTCCACAGTACCTGCTTTTCAAAGGAGTTGCAAGGGGTGATGTAATATCTGATTCAGCAGCAGAAGATAAAGACATATCTGGCTCAGTTTCAGAGCCTGGTCTGATCCTAGGTGGAGACTCTGCTTGTTGCTGTTGCAAATATGTTTTCTTCCACTTGCTATTGCCTCATTCAGTGTGTTGTTGCTGGCTCTTCAAGTGGAGCCACTCATTGTATGATCCGTCACTAGTTAAGCTTTTTCAGCCTGTCATGGTCCCACTCTCTCTCCCTCCAACCCCTCTCTCCTCTTCCCTGCATACAAACCTGTTTGTGAAGATGTACTTCCCTAAAAAACTGATGACAAATTGTTTAGCTTGATGCGAGTTCTCCCAGTAGTCGGTTTGTAGACAGATTACAAAGGTTTCTTTCACAAGGGCTGGATGCAGCACCTGAATTGCTTGCAAGGACCAATGTCCCATACAGTCTCCATTCACAGGCTTTTGGTGAAAATGTTGTGTCCTTTTGATGATCTGTAATCATGGTATGGATTGTACTGACTTGGTCATTGAGATGCTTGCTCTGTGAATATCATAGCTAACAAAGGATACGTAATTAATTTGAGTCTAGTGAAAGTAGACCTTGATTAATTCACTGTCCGCAAGGTCAGGCATCAGGGAGTAGTTGCTGTGTGCTGACTCTAGCTCTGCAATGCCAAAAGGCGCTGTGTTTTTGCTAAGCAATTGGGAACTGGAGCAGCACATTGAAGTTGCTTTCCAAAGCCCTGGGAGAACAGGAGAAGGATTTCCTGCCAGAATATAAGAGGCACTTCATATCTGGGCCATTGGTGGAGCCTTGAAAAATTACAGAGCTGGCTGTGGACTGAAATATGCCATTTAAAATCATTTTATGCCTGGTTTAGCATGTTAGAAACCCATGAACAGGAACAGCTAGTAAGAAAACAGAATTGTTCAACATCAGCCACTGCTTTCAAAACACTGAAGAACTGAGTTGAAAAAAAATAATCAAATCTATGTGCATGTAGCAGGTCTAGAGTTGTGTTTGCACTGGTTGGCAAACACTGCTGTCATTTTAGAATATATTTACAGCATTATAGTTTAAAAAAGAAAAAAAAGTCTGCAGTCTGCTTGTACTGCTGTTGACCTTTGCTGCTTTTTCTTTCCTGCTGTATTTTCTTCTGCTTTCTTTGTAGTGCACTCTTTTAGTAATTTGTAATGATACTTACTCCAAAATCTTATTTGGAGAAGATTGGAAGAAGAAAAGGGGAAAATGACTGAGATAAAGCATGAAAACTAAGAAATAAATGAGCTTGGAAAATACAGTACTGTGGTCAGAGACTGGATTGAAAATAATTAATTACTCTTAAAGCTCTAAAGAAGCATAACAGATGGCCAGTTGCAACTTTTTTTTGTTTTTCTTTTTAACCTCTGTCAAGGTATTTAGGATATTTTTGAAGTGTAGTAATTAAACCTGCTGGCTAAAAATGATTTAAAAAATATGAAAACTATCTAGTAAACCTGAGTGAATTAATTTTTTTTTTTTCCAAGAAATACTCTCTTTCACTTTTCTTAGGCTGAATAGCATGCATATGCTTTCCTGATGGTCTGACCTTGGACTGGGTTTGAGGTTGGATTAAATTTTTCCCGGTGTCCCAAATTCACATGAGGTTGTTTCCCATTTCCTAAATCTTTGCCCTAAATTTGGATATACTGACATATCTAGGTATATTATTACTATTGCTTTTGTTAACTTTCATTTCTGTCATTTGCACACATGCATGCACATGTATGTATGAATTTATTTATAAAACTAGATACAACTTCAGCACAGGGGAGATGAAATGAGATGTATCCTAGAAGAGCACAGAAAGTGAATTAGGGTTGTCTTTTCATGGGAAACAGTCTGATTCAGGTAAGTGTGGTCTTGCCCCTAGGTCTTGTATGTTCTTAGTGAATATCCTGATGCCATGAGATGTTGTAGAATTTTCTCTCTATTTTTGTTAGAGAGTTGGTGTTGGTAACACTTTCCTCAAAGCTTGATATTTGATTAATTAAAATTGCTATGAAAATTTTTTTGCATCTACGATTAAGAAAGGAATGGACCAGCTTTCTTTACTAGAGAAGTTTACATTTAACCTATTTCTTAAATTTACATAACATGTTCACAGAAGTGCATATAGATAATGTGGAAATTATCTTAGTGACCCTATTTTATTTTATTTTATTTTATTTTACTTTTTAATTTTTTTTTTTTTAAATTAGCTTCGGTGTGGACTGTTAAGGTTTTCCATTTCCCTGTTCGATACTGGGTGCATTGCACGCTCTGAATTTCATTGTATGAACAGTTATGAGAGGACAGCATTAGTGGTGTTTTCAGCATTTAATGATTGTTAGTTAGATGACATGTAAGAAAAATGTGTCAGTTTGTTTCCTGTTCTCAGTAAGAAGATAATCTATTTTTTCTGTCATCATCTCTCACTGCTCCTTTTAATTAATTATCTATTGGCAGTGTTTCTCCCAGTGCCACCTCAAGCCATCCAAGTGTGGGATTTGAAAAGGACAGACTGATGCTCATTTGATGCTTTGCAAGAGCTGCATTCTCCTTGGGACAGATTTTTCTTGCTTTACCTGTTCAGTTCCAATTAGCTCTTTGTGTAGGTGTCAAAAGGCACAGATAGCATGGCCAGTTAGCTCTGAAGTGTTTTGCTGACACGCTTCAGAGGCTTTCGTGTCCGTGCAGGGCTGTTCTAAGGGAGCATGTACCTGCCTAGGATGATACATAGTTGGCAAAATGCTGTTATCTTGGTGCTTTGTGGGCATAGCTAGAAAGTCTGATAATTGTTAATTTTTTGAACTGGCTGTGGCCTTACAGACAAATCATCTGTCTGAACAAGGAGGGACTCGAGACAGAGACTACCAGCTCTCACTGAAGTGCTTAGAGCGTGTAACTTCCTCCACCTTTTTGATGAGTTCTTATAAAATACTGTGTTATGGCTTGTTTTCTTGTAAGCATTTTCACAGAGCAGTGGCACACAGTTGCTGCAATTGTTTGCACCATTTTCTCGTATGGTCTCTTGAGTTGAAATGTATGGCATTGTATGCTGCATTGAGCATGGGTGGGAGGTCAATGGCTTTGCAATAATCTTGGTCCTCAATTTTTTTTGGAGAGATAGTTCAGTTAGCTTCATGCATACCTGTTCCTGTCGGTGTGATTGGGTCTACTGCAGTAGTACATGAGTAAAAGTTGCACTTGCAAGTGGGGCAAGTTGCAAAAATGCCTGGCTAGGATTGAGCTTCTTGCTACCTTCAGGACAATTTTCAGAAGCCCATTTTGCTGAAGTCGTCTTGACACCTCTCTCTAAAGTGAATGAGGCTTCTCTTTTGTCACAGTGGGGAGCAAGGGTTGATGGAAAGAGCCATTGGAGGGGTCACATCAACCGTTGTGAAGGTCAAGTCTCTGTGTTAGTCAGCCTCTCTTTTTAACAAAAAACATAAAATAAAATATAGCATGTGGGGAACCAGAGACACAATCAGATGAACTGCGACCAAATTGCATTTTAGCAAAAGACAACATCTGCTGTGTAATTCTTGTCAAAAGAAAACACTAATCTCATTGAATCTTTATTTCTCGTGAGGTGGTTTTCTTCTTTTCCTTAGCTCACTAGGGGTGGTTAATACTGTTTACTAGGCAAGATACCTGCCGCTTGAGTTGACTGAAAGGTCTTGGTGTGGTGTCTAGTTAAATCTATGGAGAAGAATCTATGGTTAACTATGGAGTTGTAACACAGTCATGCATAAACTCAGTGTTCAGGGCATTTTAAGTGAAACCCCAAAGAAAATGGAATCAATTGAGTGATTTATTGTAAAAAGTAGTAACGGGCAGAAAATAATTTGAATACTGATTGTGAGTTAAGCCTGTGCTATAGAGATACAGAAATTTGTTAAAGAAAAACGAAAATGACAAGATGGGGTGTGTTCAGATTTTCCAGTTGCGAACTCTGCCTCACAATTAAAACTTGCATAGCTCAAAGTGGCACCATGTTTAGTTCAATATTTGCTTGGACTGGGATCTTCTAAGACAGATGAGTGGTATAGCTAATTTTAAGTCAGCTGTAGAAATTTGGATATGATCCAAGCACTCCTTTGATTTCTGCCAGAAGAGTCCTGTTCAGAGCTTCTGGGGTATTTTTACCTGGCAGTGCATTCTGGTACTTTGATGCATGCCAAATGCTGAGTCTGTTGCTGCTACTGCTATCGTAGTATGTGCTTTCCCTTCTCCTGTTAGCAGCTGCAGCTTCTCCTTTTCTCAGATGCAGAGGTGTTAGCAAAAAAAAGAAACAAATTTAATTATCTTCCTTCTTAGCTCAGATAATTTCCCTTTATACCTCATCTTGAATGGAGAAACAGGAAATGTTGCTGGTAATGGAAGTATCATGGTCTTAAGTTGCCATTGCATCTTTTCTGAGAAATGGCATTACATGTGGGACCTACATTGTTCCAAAAGCAGCTGAGATCTGTGAGGAGGTGCTGAGTGGGGTGATTGTCCCAAAATTTTTCTATGAGGTGGTAATTTATTCTAAAAGACTATTGATCCCCAAAATAATGCACTCTAAAATGCTATTGCTTCTTTAGAATTTTTCTTCTTTGCGATTCTCTAATATGTTACACCTTTATGTAATACTGTTAGTCTCATATTTCAAACTCCTTTCCTTTTTCTTTGATTGCTCAGCTATCTTTGGTAACTCTCCAAATAGGTCTCAAGATGAACAAGAAAAAGTGTGTGGTAGGGGAGGGGCATATACGATTTTAAAGCTGGAAGCTATTTCCAGACAGGGCATCTCTGTTGACATCAAAGAAAGGTCCTAGCTACTTGAAGAGGCCATACTAACAGTTGAGCCTTTGTAGAAGGCTTGTTCTGTACCAAAGTCAAATTTTTACAGTACCAGCTGGATTGAACTACTAGTGTGTCCAATTTCTTTGAGATCCTGATAGTTCAGCCCCAAAAGGAGGAGGAGCTGTCCTAAGGCACGTCGATGTCAGACCAATCTCATTTGAAGCCATTCAAGGAATCCTGTTCAAGAGCATTCATTTACTGTGTGTGCTGGCAGTATCGGTGGTGCAGCGAAGGCTTGCCTCCTCAGGAACTGCTTCTGCAGGTGGGCACAGTCTCCATTTCTGGGAGCAGCTGTGATCCCTGCACAGCCAGGTGACAAGCTGACATGCAGAATACGCACAAATAGAAAATTTCACATGAACGTGTTCTTATAACTTCAGTCAGCCACCTGAGCTTGGGGAGTCTTATGAAAGTTACCCACCACGAGGTCTAACTGAGAACAAGACTTTTGTCTGTTCTTTGACCGCTAAGAAAAGCATTCTCTAGCTAGAAGTAGACTCTGTCTCTCTCTCTTTCAAGCAAAAAGTATTTTTTGTAGTGGACAACGCTAGGGTGGAATGAAAAGGAAAGCAGAGGAGTAATGACTGAGTCCAGACAAAATTATACTATTTTGTGCTATCAACATGGTCCTAGACATAATTTCGGATATAAAGCAATTCTGAAGACTCTACTGCAAGTCTGTCCAGGATAATCAATTTCAAATAATTGCATTAGCCACTAGGATCAGATTTGTAAAATTCAGAAGTTCACACTAAAGTATGAAAACGTGTCTGCATTTGTTGCACTTGTCGTGCAAGAACACAAGTGGACTTACTGTTGAGCTTCTAAGTACCAGCCTCTACGCTTACTAACTGCAGAGAAATATCTCTTAGAATCACTTGTGGAAACACAGATGCATACCTGCATGCACCTTTTGTGACTGTTTCTTAGACCTGCCTAGTGAAGTTGTGGTCTATGCATCGCTGCTAGTCCTGAAGGGTCAGACAAGTGAGATGCACAGACACATCCAACTTCTCAGCTTCGCTCTGGCTGCAGCTTTGGCAAGTATGGAGCTGAGGTCCTTAACAAGGCACTTTGGTAAGGTGCGTTTTGAATTTTTTCAGCAAATTTGAACTCTGCGTTGGAGAATGGACTCATCTAATAACGATGGTTTAATGAAATGGCTAGGCTTACCTTAGTGCAGTTCCTGTCTGTAGCACATTCTGGATCCCTCAGAAATGACTTCAGAGGAGGTCATTGCATTCCTGGGGTAGATAGCTTGGCAAATGATCGAGGGATTGGGATAAACAAGAGTTCTCATTTGCTGAATGGGTTCTCTTCAGAGAATATAGGGGTATTTATGGGTTAATGTAACTTAAGGAATGAAAAGGACATGTCTTTGCTGTCACATAATTAATTCTAGGCTTCTCCACTTGTTACCTGGCTGTAACTCTTTTAAACAGTTGGTTGAGGACAATATGCTGCATAGTAGTTTCCACAGAGACAATGTAGTGGGTCTGTTCTCTATTAGTACAGAGAACATAAACCCTATTTTGAACTTTTCTGGTCATGCTCTATGAATAACACATAACAAATATTCACTGAAGAAAGTTTTGCAGTAAAGACCCAACTACGTAAAGCTTTGAGGAGGCTGAAGTAGTACTAAGAGCAGAGCATTCTCTGTCTGTGGTATTATTTTATTAAAGCAAGAATCTCTACTTGAACTAGTAATGCTTATTTTTCATAGGTAAATGCTTTTGAGGTCCAAGTAGGAACAGCTTCCAAAGGCTTTAAGTAGTTGCATAAATATGAATGCAATAAAGAAATTGAAGCTGAACTGCAAACAATGGTATTTCCCCTGTGTTTTAAGCATGTGCTCAGCTGCTTGACCTTGGATGTTTCAGACTCCATGTATTTTACTGTAAGAATCTCAGCTTTGAAGGTGCAGTCCCTCTGCATAATGATTTGAGGACACAGTCATGTTTGTTAGTACTGATACGATTGAGGGGAGCTGGTGAGATTTTTCTGTTAGCTTTTTTTGTGCTGTCCTATAACTGTTGTTCTTAGGAAAGTAAATGAAATATCGAACTTCTAGTCATGTGCATTAAGAAGGAGAATTGGGATGGGGAGGCAGAAGGAGGAGATAAAACAAACATAGCTGAGGCTGATTGTAGAATGCATATAATGATATCATCATGATAGTGCTTGTCCTAGAAAGTGCAGTACAGAGGGAATATTTAGTGTCTGGCATATTCTGTTTTTTTTCTATTATCTTATTAGTGGTGATATTTAATAATAGTTGCTGGAGATGCTGCATATGAAATTCTTTTAATACGTTAGATATCATTCATGTGCTCAAAATTAGCGTGCTTTTTGAATTCATCTCATGTTAACCAATGACAGTGTCCCAAAATTTAAGATACTATTCTGCTTCATGCTGAATTTTTCTGGAGATCACCACTGATAGAAGCATAGTTCTTTCTATCTTTCAATAGATATTCATTCTTCTGTTTAGATGGCTAGACCTCATCCAGTCTTTTGAAAACTATTTTTAGCTTTTGTAGCAAGAGTGTGCTACAGTCATTCATTCTCTTGCCTCTGTCAGTTGTTAAATGTGCAAGCAGGGGAACTCTGATGTCACCATGCTTCTCAGAGGATTTGTTTATGCTTTAGGGTTTGCATACGTGGGCTTCATCACGAGTTTGCAAGGAATAAATATTTCCTACATCCATACGTACAAAAAGCATTTTTTGCATATAGTCATTTGTGACAGTTCCTGAGAATGTAAGTGGGAGGTTGGGGGGAGAAGATATGTCTATTCAGTCTGATTATATTTTGAGTTTCTGTTTTGATGTATTTTTAATCTTGTTATTGGTTGATGTAGATTAGTAGTTTTGATGTGGTGTGTTTCTTCAAAGATATTTCACAGGTTAAGTTGGAAGTTGAACAGCCGTTTGCAGTGAGTTGCTGCTGGCGCACAGGAATCAATTCAGACGTTAAACTTCTGAGTTAGAATGAGATGTACTGATCAATATAGGCAAAGTAATAACCAAACAGGAAGTACTGTCCTATAAAACACTGTTCTGCCTTAAAAATGAAGCTTGGGTTTTAGTAGCTGGTCGAAGAATTCTTGAATGCCAATTACAGTAGTTTAAGTAGTTGGCAAATGAGCTGTAAACTTGTTGCTGTAGAGTCTGGAGCAGTTTTTAAGCCAAAAAAGCTGCTGGAAGATCACAGTGTAAATTAAATGGAGGACAACATCTGGGATCTCATTAGTTTAGTGGTGGTCAGCTTCAGACTAGTTAACAGGGATGTGCTTGATGTGGAGGATTTTCTGGCAGCAAAATGGTAATTCCATTCTGTGAAGGATGAAACTTTTTAAAAAATTTTTTAAACTGTTTAGTATAGTTACTCTTTAAGAAAGAAAATAAAAATTTCTTTAGAATGTTATTTTATAGATTCTTTTTGTATCTTTTCTTTCCCTCAGTTTAACAGTAGCCTCAGTCATTCTGTCTTCTTCACTCATTCTGTAAGTATGATTGTATTGAGATAATGAATTACCACACCCAGGACTCTGCAGTTAAAGGCTGTCCAGCTTGTTGTGCAGTTGTGACCTGGACTGATGGATTACACAGCAAAAGAGCAGATTTGCAGTTGCACTCACTTTCATGTTAAGGGGTGACTTGAGGACAGTAAGAAGTATACTATCTAGAACTGAATCAGTAAAAGAAATTAAAGGCGGAAGTAATTGAACTAATACATTGATACATTTCTCTGGTTTGTGTAGCTTTTACCTTAGTGGTAAAGGTAGGTACCGTAGATACTTGTGCTGCTGCAGTAGGTGCGTACCTAGTCATCTTTTGGTTTACAGTCCTTCACAGTAGTTGCTCTTTTGTGTAAGGATTTATTCCATTTTCCATGCTTTGTTTTTAATCGATAGTGAAATAGGTCTTTATTTTAATCTTTCGAATCTAAAGTTGCCTGCTGTTTTGTATGGTATTACTTACACACCTGTAATTTATTAAATGATAATATGATTGGATTAACTGTCCACCATTTCATTGCTATTCCCTGTATTTTCTTCTGCTTTTCTGTAGGTATTGGTACCTACAGAACATCTGAAATGTGAAACGTGATAGAATTGGCGCACGTCATACTCTCAGCTTCTGATTGCTGAGATGGGGAGGTCTGCCCTTCTTACAGTTTTAAAGCAACATTTTGTTGTAAAATTTTACGTAAGGGGTCTTACAAATCATGAGCAATTCACTTCAGACTCCTCTCTGGATAACATTTTGGACAAACTTTTATTTCTAAATTTATTTTTTTTAGCTTGTGTTCTGATTTAAATGTTTTTTTTTTTTTTTTTTCTTTACAAGGCCACAGAAATTGGAAAACTGCAATGTACCAAAGAAGGAAGACGGTACAGAAGGTACAGAGGCCCAGAAGAGCTCAGGGTTTATTTGCCTCTGCTGCTGAATTCTTACTTGTGTTTCTGCTAACNTAAAGCTGGTATTTCACTGCTTCACTTTGTCCCTTGTGACACTGTGAGTAGTTTACATGGCAAAAATACCATGTAGTGTTTTCAAGGAAGGGAAGAGGAATCCAACAAGGAAATAATTCCTTTATTTAAACCTTTACTGTAGTGAGCTTCTGTTTTTATACCAGCTATTTACTAGGTATTTTTGAACTTGTACTTCAACTACTATGAAAATCTGTGCTTAACTTCTCTAGAGGGTATAAACACTGGTTTAGGAGGAGCAAGAGGTTTTGTATCTTTTTAATAGGAATTTTCTGATACTCGGCATCACGGGACTGCTGACTGAGAGGGGTCAGTGTTAATCCTGTGTATTTTATTACTATGTGCATTTCTTTCTTTTCTTTCTTGTATGTACTGCAAGTAGATGTACTTCAAACTGTATGCAAAGCTTGGTGTTGGAGGCAGAAAATAAGCATGGAGAGGCTGCTGGCAATGAATCTACAGTTAAAGAAACGGAGAGACTTTTAATAATGCTTTAGGCAGTTGCCTGATTTTGAAGTGTACTGGTGCTTGGCTTAGAACTTGGCTGGCTATAGGTGAAATATCTTTGCCCTTTCAGTTTTGCACAAAAGCAAAGTGGTGTGCATTATTCCACCAGCTGACCAAGAGGAAAACATGGAAGCAGCAGGAGCTGAAGTTGTGGCTGTGCTGCCTCATCTGTTTCTTCAGTTTTACACTAATTTTTGCCCACCTCTCACAAAAATTGATGTCGCTCTTCTGTAATAACCACCTTACAGATATGAAAGGGGTAAGCTTGTTATTTCGCTTTAGATATGTTGATAGCTAGGGCACTGGATTAGTAATTAAATATAAGAAAAACTTTAAGGATCTGTTTGTAGACTCTAATGAATATGAATTCTTCTAAGAAAGGCAGGTAGTGTTCAACCATTCTACAGGAGGGCAAAGACTTCGATGTTCGGACATTTGCCCAGATTCACACAGGAAGGCTACAGAAGCCTTCTTTGGTAGTGAGAAGCTCAGACCACTGTATTCGTGTGTGGTGAGAGAGAAGACTAGAACAGCCATTAACAGTTCTGGTGCAGGTTTTGGCAAGGTGTACACAGGTTTACTTGAAAGTGAAGTGAAAATAGATAAATGACTTCAGCAGCACTGTCTGTGTATGTACACCTTCTTCTTAAGTAGGTAACATGAATATGCAGAGCCTATCTATGGTGACATAGATTTGTAAGTCGTGTCGTGCCTACAACATAATTCAGTTGCGTATCAGTGAGTCTGTCATTTCTGAGGTCTCTGAAGCTTCTGGAATAGTCAAATTTAGTTTTTAGCGTGATTACTCTGGTGAATTTTCCATCAAGATAAAATTACAATGTGCAAAATACCATAACCCCCCAAACATGCTATTTTGAGGAATTTCTGCTTCTCAAAATGAAGCTTCTGACTGCTACCAGGTGAAATGATGGTGGTTTCCTGGCATGCTCCCCTGTGTGCTTCCTCACCATGGGGCTGCACACCCTGGTGTTACACCAGGGTGTAACCATGCTTCATGTTGACTGCCACTGGAGTCATTTTAAAAAAAAAAAAAAAGTGTAAAAATGTACAGACATCCTGCTTTTGAAAGTAATCTTTAAATTCCATACTACTAGAAAGGAAAGACTATTTCTGTGGGAAAAACAGTGGGAAAGAAACTAAGTATTCTTAACATCTGTAGACTGTTCTCTGAGGTCTGATATATTGATGTCATAATGATATCATTAAACTCAGCCTCATTAGGCACAAATATTTGTCTATTACAGATTTATTTAAGGTAAATTTCAGGAATACAACTAGTTTGCCTTTTTGTATCAATATTTACGAAAGAAGTTTTCTTATGCCAAGGTCTTTGTACTAATGGTACAGTATATCTAGTTATAGGTTACCTTTATCATTTAAAACAGCAAACAAACAAAAACAAACAAACAAAAAAACCTTCGAAACTTGAACCAGTTATGAAATTTACATTGATAGGGGAAAAAAGGTGTTTATCTCCATGAATTGAACAGCATCACTGTAGTACAGGATTGCAGGGGTTAACTTGTCGTGCTTACACATGGAAATTGGTATGCAAGTGGGAAGATGAATAAGTGGTGGGAGGCTTTTATCTATTCTCCCCACAAGAGTTTGGCATAGATTGTGTGAGAGCAACAGGACACATTCCTCTGTTGTCCTGTTAAAGAACAGTGGTCTTCTGTTGTATTCCTGTTAAATGCAACCTCTGTGGTATTTTTAACAGGGAGTAGATTCCTTGTTCATGCATGTTTCTGAAGAAAAATGACATGCAGATGAATGAAGTCGTAGGCTGGTTTAGATCACAGGCTGGTTGGGAAACAAGCAGGATTGTCAGCTGGGGACACAAACTGGCATTTCTGCAAAACATTGTTCTGTTTGGGCCTGTTATAAATATGCTGAACAGGCTTGTGGCACTGAGCTGATAAAGTCCAAAATTGGTATGGAGGAGGATGAGACTGAGGGAGTGAGCAGTTAATATGAATTCACCTTGCCAAGCAGTAGGTATCTGTCCATGCTGGCAGCCTGCTGGAAGTATTCGTGCAGTTCACTGGGAACTGGTTTGTAGTAGAGACAGAGGAGGAGTAGGAGGGACACGTTTGTGAGTAAAGATTGGATCTCAGCTAATTCACTTAAATTCAGTTTAGGAAGGCACCTCAGAGGAAAACAAACAAACAAACAAAAACAAACAAACAAAAACCCCAAAGCTGAAATATAGCAGCTGTGGTTTTCAAAATAAGAGATTCCCAGTTTCTCTGAGTATGAATGCACATGTGTGAGGTACAGGCAGGGTGCTGGATTTGCCTTTAGCAGGAACAGGTGAAGTTTCTTCTCGCTGCTGCAGGTTCCCACCTCAATCTCAGTTTCTACAACCAGCCTCAAAGTGTCTTGGTTTCCTAGTTGATATAAGCATGGTGCTAATTTCCATCACAAAGATGCTGCGAGAATGATGAATCCATTAGTTTGAGAAATGTTATAGATGGGGACTTGTATTAAGCTCTAAGGTGAAGGACCGCAAAACTTTCTGTGTACGTTTCTGCAATGTTATGATAAATGGCCAGTTTGTTAATGGAATGGAGACCTTGGTTAACCGGGCTTCTACAGATTTTACCCATACAGATCCTTCAAAGGGATGCTGTCATACTGGTTTGTTTTAAGTAGGAAGTTCATAGTTCTCGATCTGCTGAGTCTGAAAGCACAAGCCTCTTCAGCCCCGAGGAAACTACTTTAATGTTTAAGAGGTGAATTTTCAATGGTGTGTGTAAGAACCATTTCAGCCCTTGACTATTCTCATGTTAAATCTTTTATTACTTGTCCATTCATTTTCTATCTCCATGCATTAAGTAATTATTAAAAAAAAAAGAAAGCGAAACTGTTTTCCTGAATATTTTGTTTCTAGTTATGTTTTTTACTAGAGACATGTTCCATCATTAGCAATGACCTTACCTCCTTACTTGTAAATTTGTGAGCTTCAGGACAGATTGATGGGAATCTAGTGCATGAGTTGTAAGTATGAAGATTTCAAAACCATTTTTAAGTTTTTTTGTTGCAGAGAATATTAAACAATCTCTCTGGACAGAAAAGCTTAGTGTGGTGAATGTACGAATGAAGACGAGGAGTGAAGGTGGGGAGGGAGGAACACTCCAGTCCAGCAAACCTTTCAGTTTCTGAGTTTCTATGATGAACCAGAAGGGTGTTTAATCCTTCCTTCCTTCCTTCCTTCCTTCCTTCCTGCCTCCCTCCCTCCCTCCCTC
>VXAL01010206.1:88268-117366 GCA_013399475.1 Chauna torquata | reverse complement strand
TCTGAAAGCACAAGCCTCTTCAGCCCCGAGGAAACTACTTTAATGTTTAAGAGGTGAATTTTCAATGGTGTGTGTAAGAACCATTTCAGCCCTTGACTATTCTCATGTTAAATCTTTTATTACTTGTCCATTCATTTTCTATCTCCATGCATTAAGTAATTATTAAAAAAAAAAGAAAGCGAAACTGTTTTCCTGAATATTTTGTTTCTAGTTATGTTTTTTACTAGAGACATGTTCCATCATTAGCAATGACCTTGCCTCCTTACTTGTAAATTTGTGAGCTTCAGGACAGATTGATGGGAATCTAGTGCATGAGTTGTAAGTATGAAGATTTCAAAACCATTTTTAAGTTTTTNGCATTAAGTAATTATTAAAAAAAAAAGAAAGCGAAACTGTTTTCCTGAATATTTTGTTTCTAGTTATGTTTTTTACTAGAGACATGTTCCATCATTAGCAATGACCTTGCCTCCTTACTTGTAAATTTGTGAGCTTCAGGACAGATTGATGGGAATCTAGTGCATGAGTTGTAAGTATGAAGATTTCAAAACCATTTTTAAGTTTTTTTGTTGCAGAGAATATTAAACAATCTCTCTGGACAGAAAAGCTTAGTGTGGTGAATGTACGAATGAAGACGAGGAGTGAAGGTGGGGAGGGAGGAACACTCCAGTCCAGCAAACCTTTCAGTTTCTGAGTTTCTATGATGAACCAGAAGGGTGTTTCTTCCTTCCTTCCTTCCTTCCTTCCTTCCTTCCTGCCTCCCTCCCTCCCTCCCTCCCTTCGTTTCCTTCTTTCTTTTTTTCTCTTGTTTATCATATTTCCTTAAGGGGGCAGGCACTGAGGACTTTCTCCCTTTCATTTTCTGTTACTTTAGGCTTTCACTGTGTTCCCATGGTGACTGCAGTTTTTTGAAAACTGGCCCAGAGCACACTAATCCATGATGGCATTTTAATCATATCGTATACTGCAGTATTGCTGTTGATACACTGCTTATCACAAGGCTAAAAAGCCTGATGTAGAGACAGACTGACTGGAAAAGAATTACATGTGCTCCCAAGAGACGGTTCTTTTATGGCTAGGTTAGACAAACAAGTCAATGAGGTAATATGCAGGTGGTCTTCCCTTCTTGTTGTGCGAAATATTTGCTTACATGCCCATAATGTTGCAGAAGTCTGAGTTTCTAGAAGTCTGTAGCCTCTCTTTTAGACAGTAAAAGAAACTTCAGAGGAAGTAATGAAAATTTAAGTTTCAACTGATGTTTTATGGACTGTTTAGATGTTTTAATAGTCTGAATGTTTTAAAATGCTGGCTGTTCGTGAACCTAGTTTTTGCAGGTATTTTCAGAAGACAATGTTTTGCTTTATAAAGAGAATGAAAATAAGCTGAGGAAGTCAGCTAATGGATAGACTCTTTGTAGCCCTAGTGCCTTAACTAGAACAAAAAAGAAGAGAGTGGTAGGAAACTAGATAGTGGATATAGTTGTAGCTCTATGAATAAATCAAAACTAACCAGTGTCTGAGTGTGCGTATGTGCATTTGTGCATGTAACAGCTGATGCTCAGTAATGGAGTGTTTTCCTTTCAGGTAAAGGTAGCTTTGTTATCTCTTGAGGCAGAAGCCTGCATTTTTGTAACTGGAGACCCTAGGCGTCAATGGTCCATGCTATTCAGGCACAATGCTGAATGGCCATGGAGTGTACAGTAGATGACTGCTTGAAATTCTAGGCAGAAGGTGATTTACTTCCTAATTTTATCCATTTATTTAGTATTGCAGAAGCACATTTTTGATGTTCATTCTAGTCAGCTGCGCCAGCCCAGCTCTGAATACAGTGCTTTTATACTGTTTACCTATCCACAACAGTATAGGGACAGAGGTGATGGATTAGCTCCAGGCATGCTGTAGTGACCTGACTTTCATCCCGTGCCTGGGCTGGGCTCCACTGGTCCCTGGGATGAGACCCTCAAATGCAGAAGCTTGTTGTCATAGGCCTCCTTTAGGTTGCTCTTTACCACACTTGTGCTCATTAAACTAGAAATACGGGTAGGAGGGAGCATGTTTTTTCTTTTTTCCTACTCTCCCTCTGATTACTTCATCTTGCTACTTCTCTGGTTGCCAGAATCCATTTTTTATTCAGCTTTGGGCGTGCTCTGACCAAGAGGAAGCATCAGGATTTAAGCATCACCCTGTGAGACAGAAAAGTAGCCAGGCTTAAAAAACTAAGAAGGAACTGGTTTAGGTAAATTCAAAACCAAAATACAGAGAATAGCATGGGGCATGAAGAGTAATCACACATGTTGCAAGCATTTTTCGGTGCTAATAATCAGCTTTTTTGATCCAAGCCACTTACTGAAATAATTTCAAACTGACTTCAAATGCAGTTGGACTGAACGCTTTGAGGAACCATTCTAAATATTGTGTGCTTCTAGAGTATTACATAGAACAGGTCAGATTTTCTATTGCAAACTGATCATCACTGAAGACCCTATTGTTTGGGTGATTCCCAAGCACGTTCTGCAGGGATGGTTATGTGAACTTGGTAGAGCCCTTCTGAAGCCAGTAGCATCTCCTATTGGCTTCAGCCAACTCCCCAAGGCAACTTCAGAACTTCAGGACCGAGTGGTGTGCACTGAATTGAACGCTAGGCTTAATTTAACCCTTCACTGGATGTGTGTGGAATATGAGAGATAAAAGTTTAATCAGGAAGGAAGTATATCTTGTTGTTGTAAAGAAAATTGCATCTTTTTCTGAGAAAGAAAATTGTCCTCTGAGAAGGTAAGTAAGAGCAGTGCACTGAAAAGGTTGACTACTGTAACAACTGAGTGATTTAAGGGAGAAGTTGTAGTGAACTTCCTTTCTAGTGCCCCCAGTAATGCATTTTGCTTTTTTATGCTCACTTTCAATGAGAGTGCAATATGAGTTAATCGTGACTGTTTTGAATGTAAAATTTTTGCATGTGTAGTTTAGCATTATATTTAGACCTGTTCACAAAATTTTCACTGAAAGCTTCCTCTCAGTACCGATGTGATCTATCAAAATGGTCAGAACTGTCAGTACGTAAGAAAGAAGCAAGGATTTCTATTAGCTCTTGTAAACATATATTGTAATTAGATTTCCCAGTGTTTTTTGCAAGTGTAAGTGCTGTCAAATCATCACTGTTTGGTGCCTGAGTAACAACAGAGCATGAAAATGTGGAAAGGGGCCATGCTGGGAGCAGTGCTGTCCATTACAAGTTTTACCTAAAACAGTAGCAGGGAAACCTCAGAGAAGAAAATCCTACTGTTTTGCTTCAGTGAACATGAGAAGAGTGTGTCTGATGTTAGTAGCAGGCTCACTCTTGCCTCTGCATAGTGGTCACTTCTGCTATGAAAAGAGATCTTTGAAATTAGATCATGAGCCAAGTAAAATGCTAGTATCCACTATATGCTAGTGCAGTTTTTTGTTTGCCTGGTGTTTCATTCTATTTTTAATTTTCCTGGCACCTTTTTAATATCAAGAACCATTTTTTTTTTTTTTGCTTTGTTTTTAAAGTTATTTATGAGTGCTAAATCCTCAGTGAAAGAAACGGGGATCCGTTCTTGAAGTCAGAGCAAGGTCTAAGTGCCACGAGCCATAGAGTATGTGTTGTTCCACATCAGCTATTTGTGCAATGACGCCCAGAGGAGAACTGAAGAGGAAACAGTGGTAGGTGGATCACTGAAATGCAAGAAGCCGCAGGACAGCTCCCTTTACTCTACCATTAGAGGTACTGCATGGAAGGCATGGCTGCAACAGTGGCCAGAGTGCTGCTTTGGGTGTGGAAGGCATTTCATTCCCTCATTTACTGCATTAATCATACATGCAAAACCCATTTGCTTCATCTTTATGTTTTAGATGAAAAGATGACCGTAAGAGCTGCATTTTCTGATTCCATTATTTTATCTGAATTACTTATTTTTCAGCTGCAGGCAACAATTGTTCAATAAACCCTTAGTGATATATTGAATTTATTAAAGTGCTAACTGCAAAGAGCTTTTTTCCCTTTTTATTTTTTTTTAATAAATAAAAACAATACCGAGTTCCCGTAGGCTGAGTTGTTTTAGGATGTGCAGTTTTTCATTTGAAGCATCTTTGGAAGCATTAGGTTTGCTAAAACATAAAGGGGAAAGCCTGGCATTTCCTGGAAAGAATGATTAAAGATTGTAAGGATCGTGCGAAACAGAGATCAGTTGCGTTACTCTGTTTCTAAGGGAGTTTCAAAGAAAATTTCAAGCCCTGCTACTTTTAAAATATTTAAGATTTATGCAGTTAACTGGTCAGCTTTCTCTTGAACTAACGAGCTTAAAAGCAGAACTAATTAATTAGCTTTTTCATCTCCAGAAAACTTTAAACTTAATCATAATTAAAGAAATTAATACACAGATGTCTTTGGTTTACATGAAAGGAGAGCGAAGAGCTAAGACCACAACTTTGTTTTGTTGCATAATTAATTCATATTGAGAAATCAATTTGCCTTGAAGATGCCATTTCTCTTGTTTTGCTAGTGCAAGTTCGTACTTCCCATTGAACAGTGCTGCTGATGTAATTTCCCCTGACTGCACCAACTGATAACTGGGGACAAAACTACTTTTTCTGGCTTTCCTTCGTCAATATAGTAAGCTTTTCAAAGGCTCTGGCTGCGAGTAGGTTGAAGAGATCCAGCCATCTCAAGTCAGATGTTTCAACCTTGGTAGTTCCCATATGTATCTCAGATCCTATGAATGCTGCGCCTTCAGGCTCATGCAGTGCAACATGCTGGTGTAGCCACTAGTGAAACATTATATGTATTTGCGTTCTTTCAAGTGGATGCCTCTGGGCTATTGCTGAATCTTATGAATGTTGCCAGTGTTTCTGGTTTTCCTTGCTCTACACTGAGGACATGCAAGTAGGAAGGGTAATTTTTTGGAGGAACGCACATCCTAGGACTGCGTCTTTCCCTCTGCAAACATGTGGCTGGTTCTGCTTATGCTTTTTGCTGAGAATGCATGATATGCACCGGAACAGGCTCCCCAGGGAAGTGGTCATGGCACTGAGCCTGAAGTTCAAGCAGCGTTTGGACAACGCTCTCAGACGCAGGGTCTGATTTTTGGGTGGTCCTGTGTGGACCCAGGAGTTGGACTCGATCCTTGTGGGTCCCTTCAACCTCAGGATGTTCTGTGATTCTGTATGTGCAAGTGATATTGCAATGGTACGTGCATGTATTTCAGACCTTCAGAAATCTGCATGATATGCCGTGCTGCGATGTGTTTGTAGCAAAACTGAAAACATAAAAAGTTATTTGAGAGTAATGAATGTAGGTAAGCATGTTAATGCAAAGGCAAACACAAGAAAGGTCGACTCTTGCTCATATTATATGTACCTTGAATTTTGTTGAGACCAAGACAAGAGAGCCTAAGCACTGAGATCTTTATTCCACTTTAGGAGTTGACTGCAAGGTTCAGCTCCATAAATTAGTATGAAGAAGTCCTTTTGTGATGTGCAAATAACAGCTTTCATTGTAGGCTGAGACACTGACCTGAAACTGCAAAGTGCTGTGTGGTGTGTGTGCTTCTTTTTCTTTTTTCCCTCCTCTTAGCTGTGAACTTGTTCAGCCTCCATAAAATGTGAAGAAACGGGGATATTTGACCTTTTGCAGAATTAAGCTCTGAATTTTTAAAAATAAAACCAGTCATATTTGCAGAGTTGGGTATGTGATGCATAATAAATAACTTGAAATTACTGTCTTTTCCAGGAAGGATCCCCTAAAACCAGCCTTTGAACTAATTTAAAAAATGCAATTCAAAAACATACTAAACTAAATCATTTAGTCAATTAGAATGGCTTAATAAATCTTCTCAAAATTCTTCTTATACATGTGTTTTTGAAAGCAATAAAAAATTTGTTGTAGTAGCCTGAAAGTCTGCATTGCCTACCCAGAAGCCCAGCATCACTGAGGTGGTTAATATCTTGATTTTAGGCCGGTTGTGCTGCCACTCTCACTCTTACGTGCTTTAGGCATGGGACATCCTACAGTGAGTTAACATTGAATGTTTGAAGTTTATCCTTGCTTTGCCCCATCTCGGATGGTAAAACTGGTATAGAGCCAGCCTCAGTAATGTCTGTCAAGACCAAGCTGAGTCCATTGCTGTATGCATCCCTAAGTGCCCGTGTAGTCTTTCCCTCCTCCGATATCAGATGGTTCTGCTTTAGTGTACCCTATACAACAGCATCCTGACAGTACAGTCATCTCCCTGTACTGGGCTGTTGCTCAAATGACTGGCTGGGGGATTAAAATGTTGTCCATATTTCCTTTATGTGATCTTCAGGATATGTTGGACCATGACTAATGGTCAGAATAAGACCTTGACTTTGCTTTGATCTTCTCTGAGAAGCCAGTATATGTAGGGAAGTTTGCAGTTTGCCTTATTATTTACATTTTAGTGCTTTGGGGTGGCATGGGGGAAAGGGCTTAGGCTTTTTCTTTGCTTAGGACACATGCAGCAAAGAGCTGGTGTACTTACTTACATAGTTACGTTTCTGAGAGGAGACATGCTCTGACATTCTGTGCTGCTGCTTTTGACCGTTTTATTCTTTTTTTTTTTTAATCAGAATAAAACAAATATACAACTTAGATGTTTTCCATCAGTGTACTAGGCAACCTTGCAATGTTCTTGTCAGTAGGCAAATTTCCTGGCCCATCTTTAATGTGTCTCCTGTCTGGAAGAGTTAGGTTTTGTAACACGCATGTGTTTTGCATGGCCAGGAGACAATTGGTATATCCCTTATTATGATGAAAAGTTAATAAGAATTTACCTTCTGATTCTTTGCACAGGGACTGATTCATTTTTCGGGCTAGTCTGAAGCAAGGCTATCCAGAAGATGGAATGGACTGATGATTAGATTATCAAGCGGCATAATGTCACTAAGCACCCAGATGTTTTTGTTGCTGTATTTTAGGGTGTTCGGTGCTGGCAAAACATAACAGAGAAGGATATGGAAGTTCATTGTTCCTTACTACATCGAAACATGAGGCAGTGGAATACAGCTTTTTTTTCTTTTTCTTTTTTTTTTTTTTGTGCGTGAAGAAAGAAATTGACAGGAAAGAAAGAAAGAAAGCGGCAAAGCAGAAAACCGTAAAAATGTAATTCATTAAATCTATTCAATTTGTAAGTAAAATTTTTTATTACTGAGCACTAAAATTTATGAAATGGAAAAGATTAAGTGGTGTTTATTATAGATTATGAGAGTAAAGACAATTTATACACTTGGTTTAGCATTTAGACAGGAGATGTTTTTCTGTATTGTCTTGCTGCTGCAGTTGAAAGCAATGTTGATATTCTTAGCAAATCAGTTTTTTGGGAGTTTGTATTTTATTGTAAGAATGCATTAAGCCATCCCAATAAAATTTGGCATGCTCTTTCCCAGCTCAGATATAATGCTGAAATAAATTTATTCTTTTTTTTTTTTTTGGTTTAAATTTAAAATTTGAAATCTCTGATGCAAATAACCTTTAAATGTTTGCATTTTCACAGTCTAGACAGGAGTGTATTGCATTAGGAAAGTAGAATCTTTGTCCTTGACATGGATTAATATCTCTGTGTGCAGGAAAAAAAGCTGAACTGAGTCTAATTTATGTCGTCCTGACAGGATGCTGTTGAAGGCTGACTGTTTACTGATACTGTTTTGGTTGAATTAGTTCATTTACTGCAAGTCATGCAGCGTATTTGCTGTTCTTTTCCAGTACTGCCAATAGCAGGTAAACTGAAATCACCCCCAGAATTGCAAAAATGGCTTAGAAGAAAAGCCAACTGTATTTACAGAATGCAGTTTGCTTCCTTACTCACCTTCTGGTGTGTTTAGGGTAGGCTGGTGGGTTTTCCTTAGCTTAGGGCTCATGTTTTGCTAGTTACTTTTTTAAAAGTTTAATTAGAGATTCTTGTCTAATTTTATGGCAACTGAAGCTTTCAGGAGTGGATTGAGTATCACAACAATTTTAATGCAATAATGGGAGCTGTCAACATCAGTCTGCTAGCATCCCCCCTAACACTAGGTGATGTGCAGCAGGAGACAGATGTTGCTGTGCAGAAAGGTGGGATGGTTGCTACTTGCTTGTGCAGTTGAGAGGTTGAGGTTTGTTCCTGTTGTGACCCTTGTTTTGGAGAATCAGTGATTTTTTTGTTGGTGATCAGAGAAAGAAACTGAAGAAAGAATGTGAATTGTTAAGGTTTTTTTCTTTTTTTTTTTGATGTGCACTATATGGTTATCTGGTAATTTCACAAGTAGCACAAGTAGCACAAGCTCTGTGTTGTAGCTTTCTGTTAATTTTGAACCTGTCCAGCAGAGTCCATAGATCAGAGCAGCAGGGGAGGGTGGGTGAGAAAAGCTGGGAAAAGTTCTAATTTTAAACAGGAGAAGTCTAAAATAGTCACATGGCGCACAATGGATGGAATTTTCACACGTTGTAGACAGAATCTCTTTATCTGTCTTCTGTGTTTGTTCCTTCAGCAGAGTCGGTTTTTTTTTTTTTTTTTTTTTAGGGAATTTGACAAATATGAAATTCAACTGAAGTGTTCAGTGTGCGTCTCGTAGGATTTCCCTTATTTCTGCCAGCAGAGAGGAGCCACACATGTTTTTTCCCTTGACGTAGGGTAGCATTAGAAAGGCACCATGGCACTGAGAGAAGGAACCGCAGATGTCGCACAGCCGGGGCTGACATCTGCTCCCTGTGATTTTGTAGTGGTGGAACGCACCATAATTTCCTCCCAGGCTGCCTGCCTGCTTTCTGTTTCACTAATCTGTCATTAACTTCTTGGAAATGGGAGCTCGAGCGCAACTGCAAGTGTTGCTGCTTGAAGTCCATGGCATATGTGCAGTCTGCAGAAGCCAGTGAGTGCAGAGGTGCTTTTGGGGTTTGGGAAAATTCCCAAAATGCATGGGGAGAAAACCTATACGTAAGCAAGGAGCTGAAAACTCACTGGGTTCAGCAGAGCTGTCATCATGCCAAATGATGGCTTTGCCCTGCAGTTATAAGAAACTGCAAGTCTGTAACTGTCACTTAAAATGAATTATAGAACGAGTTAACTGCTTTCAGCGTATATTAAGCAGTTGAACTAATTATCATGTGGGATTCTCCTTGAATGATTTGTTGTTCTGTTCATATTTTTTTTGGAAAAAGGATATCTAAACTTTACAGCTGTTTAAAATATCAGAAGCTGTTGGGATGGTGAAGTTTTGCATCATTTTAAAGGATGATGCTGAAAAACAAGGTAGATGTAGTTTGGTAGGTCTGGAAAGATTTTCACCCAACATGGTGCTTCACGTTGGCTGCTCATAGCCATTTTAGTAAAACAGGGATGAGAATGTCTTCAAAATGTCCTAGCAAAAGTTGTGCTTAAAACTTTGGAAAGGGTTCTGGTTCATGAGAAAGTGGTCATTATTAAATATGACAGCATATATTTTTAAGAATAACTGTTTTTGAATGCTGTCAAATAGATCATGGTCTGTCATTAAATCCGTTTGATGAAAGGAGATTGTTCTAGGTAGCTCTTGTTTTTTTAGTATTTTTATTTTAATAAAGATGTTTGCAGGCAATTATGGTACAGCTTGGTGTTACACAGACAGTTTAACTGAAGCATGATTTTTCCAAGTTTGTTTTTTAAAACTTATAATGCAGTAGAATAAACCAGCAACAGAATTTCAGTCTTTTTTTTTTTTTAAATTATTATAGTTTATTACAATTGACTGCCTTAGCTGAAGACACACTGTAGAAAAATATAATTATTGAGCCTGACAAAAGATAAAGCTGGCTAGTATGGGACACAAGATGGATAAAATTGTGTTTTCCAAATTTTACAGACAGCCAAATGATCTAGTGGCCTTCTCTAATTTTAGAATCCTTGAATCCTTCTTCCCTGACATCTTTCTTGTATGTTTATATATAAAATGTGTGTGCACATGCGCACGTAGACACAAATGCATAATAAGTATGGTGTATGTATGTGTGAGAGGTGTCAAAGATGCATTATAAGCCAGAGAAGGAATTGTACTTTATCACCGGAATAGCTGATGACGTTCAGCATTTTTGATCTATGAGCCATTGCTATTATGGGATCTTAAAATTAATATTTCAAGACTATCATCTGTTTTATTCCAAGACAGCTATGTATGAGTGTGTGTGGCAGTGACTCAGTGGGGTCACTAGATAGACAGGTATCATATGTGGAAATAAGTATCAGCAGATAATTACTGAAGCATCTTTCAGCCACACGGTGAAGCTGTGCCCTTCCCTTCATCTATTTCTGATGGCTGTGCACTGCTAACCACTTTGCCCGCTTTAATGCTGTGCCTGTAACTCCTTGTATGTTACAGCAGACGCTTGGAGCTTCGTAGATGAAGTTCATTCACTTTTGGTTTTTCGTTTTCTGTTGAGAGAAGGCTGAGCAAAGGCAAAGCTGCAGAGCACCCTGGCCATTGGGAGTCTTGATGTCCTCTTCCCACCCATGTGGATGGCTGCTGGCCACCTGCTGTTGTGTGCTGAGAGGAGGGCAGGCAGGACTGGGAAGTGTGGGGGAAGACTGGGTGCTGGGGACAGGGCAGCCTGAAAGAAGTGTTTGGACAACACTCTCAGGCGTATGGTTTAATTTTTAGGTAGTCCTGTGTGGAGCCAGGTGTTGGACTTGATGATCCTTGTGGATCCCTTCCGCCTCAGTATATTCTGTGAGAGGGGGTGTTGCCCCTGTGCTCAGGCTTGAACTCCTGGTGAACAAGGGGACCTTCTGCCTTGTCCAGAAGAATATTTGGTATGGTCGTTTAACTGGGTCTCCTGTGTCTTGAATACTGTTGTGCTTAACTATAGTACTTTCTCAGCTGATTTGGGAATCCAGTCCTTTCTCTAAGGCTGAACACATGATGATGGATTGGTTTGGATTACTGACAGAAATGCCCTTGGTGGTGGAGTCTTCCCCCGTCTCTCTGCCTGCCTTCTGTTGATGCCTCTACTCAGGTCCCACGGCTAAGTATTGTTGCTGCATCCCAGAGGAAGCGTGCAGGGGTGCAGAAAGGCCTGCTTGCTGTCTTGCCTGTTCCTTTGCAGGACTGTTTCTTGTTTTATTTCCTGAAAGTCCTTTTTTCTTTGCTGTGTCAGGCAGAAAGTGAAATCCAAAAAAGTTGCCGTGTGCTGTAAGACAAAAGTACTTTTTCTTCTTTGGTGTCGTCTGCTCGTCTATGTAACTTCTTCAATTTTGAAAGAGAAAATCATTATAAAATAATTGCATCCTGAGGTTTTGCAGTCAGTTTTGGCACAGCAGGTATGAAGCTGTCAGAGCTTTGCTTGTTATAATCTGTGTGTCGGCATTGTGCTTGCTCTTTCTTAAGAGATTTTTTTGACATAAGCCCATATCAGCCATAGCTGATCTGGGAGAAGAGAAGGGAAAATGTAGCCATAATTTCCTTCCAAATTACAGGAGGTTCAATGCCAATCTTTTAAAGCTCAATGGGGAGAAAAAGAAACCTTTCTTAACATTTTATCTGGAGATAATATTCAAAACTGTTCACTCCTCTGTCAAGTTACTCACTTTTATTCCTGACATTTGCTGTGGCTCTGCTTTTACTCTGAATGTGACAGGAATGTAAAGAGAGGCCTTTCTAGTGCAACAAGTGACCTAGGAACAGCTGTACAATATATTTATGGATGTTACTGTTTGCTGGAATTTTTGACTGGTCTTCTCCCTCACCCGACTTTTTTTCCGAAAGTTTGCTTTGGTGCTTAAATCTTAAATACTTCCAAACAAGGTACTTTTTGTTGTTGTTGTTGTTGTTGTTGTTTTGATTTCCTGTTTAGGAACTTTGTATTACTTGAAGAGACTTGCTTGGGAGAACTATGCGCTGCTTAATTACGCAAGCAATGTATTTTTCACTGTGTGGCTTTCGTATCCAACAATTAAATGAATACAGGTGTTCCTGTTCAGTACCTTCCTCTGGTCTTTTCTTATTTTAATGAGTTATCTTCCGCATGTGTTCAGTTGTAATAGGGAACAGGGGTAGTTAAAGGAAACTGGTCAGTGTTTATAAAGATCCTTTGCATACATGCAATAACCAAGTGTCTTTACAATGCTTTTGTTAAATGTCAGCCACTGTGGAACACGTCAGACAGCTCTCAATGTATTCTGAGGTGGTGGTAATTTTTCTTTTTTTGGTTCAGCGCAGAGCTGAAATGTTATAAGTAATGAAGACAGCAAAATATGTTGTGAGTTGCCATCCATAGTGTTTCTGTGAGGTCTGGGTTTGCACTGTGAAAAGTGTAGCTGTGCTATGAGATCTTATTTGGTATGTAATTCAGGGCTTTGCTTTCCGTTTTCTAGGTGTAAGAAATGTTTGCAGTATCCTAGGATTTATTTCAGATGTACAAGAGTAACTACTGCTGAGAGGGATCAAGTGTCATGAGCTCCTGATTTAGTCGAAAAGGATGCATTGCAATAGTGTATCAATGTGTAGCATGTATCAAAGATGTAGAAAATAAAGCAATTAGTGAAATAGCAAAAAGATGAGTCAGTTTGTGTTTCATCTTTCTATTACTCTGCTAAGTTACTGGGATCAGGAAGTCTACGGACAGGACAAAAAATGAGAATGAATCTGACTAAGTAAGGGAGAAAAGTGAAATCTAGTAAGAGAAACAATTTATTTGCTATGGGATGTGGGACCTGTAAAACATATTGTTTTATTATCTTCTTTCTGGAGCCCTAGTTGATGGAACAAGCCTGTAGAATCCTCTACTTGGATTTTTGCGGCCTATAATTTAAAATGTTTGTCCTGTGTCTTTTGTAGTGATATATAAAAGAAATTAAGAAATAAAGTCAATTTTAAATCTGGTTTATATCTAATTGTTCTTAGAAGAGTCACAAGATATTTACCATAGTTGTAATTTCATGGGGTGATGCTTAGAAATGAAAGGGGAATTTGTTCTGACTGAGCTATCACATACAGGTATTATTTTAGGTAGTGCTAATGAGGCAGTTCCTGTGGCTTTCAAGGACTGAATGACCTCCATAAAAAGAGAAAGAAAGAGAAAAATCAATCCAACTCCCCCTACTACAAAAAAAATTGCAAGCTGAGAACTTCTTTTTGGCATAGAGACAGAAGCTTATATGTCATAGAGAATGAGTTCCTCCTCTGATGCCAATAGCTGGCTTTTATTAAACACCATAGCGGTGTATTGGTATAGGCACTTTGTCCAAGGAAAGCTTCTGGAAGACTTCTTTCTCCATAGTATTCAATCTGCCATAAATTTGCTTTTCTGAAGATTGGATGTCTAATCTTGCAAATTTCATGTTGTTAATGTTCCTTCACAACAGGCCATTAACATCTGGTATTATTAGAAGGGGGCATCAGGGAAAGGGAAGTATTGATGAAGAATTCTTTTTTTGTGTAATTATTTCTGGTAAGAAAATAAATTCATATGTGTGTGTCTATAAAGCACTGGTTAAACAGTTTGGAAATCATTTTTTTGTGGTAAAAAATTTCTTTCAGTTCACTCCATGTCTAAAGAGAGTGCAGGGATAAAACACTTTAGCAAGTGGGAAATGACTCAACATGTTCCTTGAAGTTAGGAAATTCCTGCAGGCAAAACACATGGGAAAAGTAAGAGAGCCTAGTGCAATAGCAATAAAGACCAAATAGTTTTCTCATAAAAGGAGTTACTTGCCTTGGACAAGTGAGACAGATAAGTATTTGAAAGAAGAAGTGTGTTGAGGAATACTGAATTACGGAAAGGTGGGAGAGATTTTTGTGCATCCCCACCCTCTTCCAATCCATAATAATCTTTTTGGATATCCTCTGAAGATATTAAGACAGGTATCCTCTGAAGCATTATGATGTGATTATATGGTATGACAATCAGACAGTTCAGGTGCATAGCATGGTGAGGCTTCCTTAGCTAGACAAAAGTTTTTTATCTAGGCCCTTATCACATTACATTAGTGTATGAGTTATGCTTTCAGCTGGTTCACTGGGAGCTGTTGACTTCATTACTGTGGCTGAGGGTCTTGCCTGTCAGGAGACATTATCTCTGATTTGCAGCACTTGGAGAGATTCAGCGTGCTTCACAGTTGATATTCCCAGACCACTGACTACACAGCTGAGCTTGTGATTCTGGAGTAATCCACATAATGGTGGATCAGATTCCTGTAATATCTAGTCATATATTCTGTTTTTTTATGTAAGCTCTTAGCCTCGCACGTCACTAATAGCCTTTCAAATGGACATTAATCCAGCACTTTTCCTGCCTGTCCCTCCAGGACAGATCTTCCATGATCTTCCTTTCCACCCCGTGCATGCACACCCAGTGTCATGCTTGCAAACATTTGTGTTGTGTTTCCCCAAGGAGAGGAACATGGGGCTCTAGCTCCGGCTCTGGGGAGGTGCCATTACCACTGCTTACGAGAGCTCCAGCTGCCCTCTGGCAATAGCAGCTTCACAGCTCTGTTCATCTGTTTATCCAGCTTGCCCTTCTCTGACATGGTCCTGCTTTCCCATTTCGTGTGGAAACAGCAGTGTGGCTGTTCGTGCGTGACCCTCACCATGGTTTGGGTTCAGTATGTTCAGCTGAGCTCTGAAACGCAACAGGGTGTTCGTGCCCCTCACCAGTTTGGTCTGTGAGTGGCTGAACTAAGCTGTCATACCATGCTAATTCTATCTTCCGCCCTTGCTCAGGGAAGTGTCTTGTTTGGCTAGAAGTAATTTTTATTGCTTTTCTATTTTTGTGTGTAAAGTGCACGTTGCTGTGTATCTGTTAGAAAAGGTGTATATAAAGAACTGTTCTTGGAGCAGAATATAGGAGAGTCCTCATTTTCTGGGGCTGCTAACACCGCTAAAAAGACTCAGAATTGCGTGGGTCCACAGAAGTGTTTTTGACCATCACCTGCACCTGGGGACATCAGGAATGTTTTGTCTAAATCCTGATTTTCCTTTTAGGTTGCTTTGTAGGTGGGGGCTGAGATGTCCTTCTTGGAATCGTTCATTTACTTTGTTAGGTGTGGCGCGATGGTCCATGCTAGCTGTGTCTTCCAAGTTAGTTCTGATCTTGAGGATCCAAGACAGAGAGAAAACAGCGTTAGCTTTGTCAAACAATGCTGGAAATTGAATACAACGATCGGAAGTTTTGTTGACAGAAGTACTCAGTTCCTTTTAAGAAATCAATAGTGCCTCAGATGGCATCGCAAATCCTGCACTAATGGAAGCTGTTACCAGAAGTGAGCAGTTAATGCTGCAAGCCTTCTGTGAGGCCATCACTTCAGGGACACAAAACCTAAATGGCCAAGTATTGCCCATGTGCAGAGGGATGGAAAATGACGATGAGTGCTCTAAATGAGCACTGCATTTGTGGTTTCTTCAGTGTCTGCCTGCCTGGCCGGTGGCGACTTTTGAGAACTGCAGAACGTGAACTATAAATATTTCTTTTTATCATTTATAATTTAGTCCTAGGTCAGAGTAATTTACTTGCAGAATAGCAGTGAGGTTGAGAGCTGCTTGTGTGAAAGCAAATTCTCTCTCTTGTTGTCTGTGTTCACTCCTACCATATAGATTTTACTGCATACTAGAATACAATTTTCATTTGCTGTATGATTTTGTATTTATGGTAGTTTCATTGCATGGACTGACATTGTGGAATTTTCTATGGTGTTATTGTTTCTTTTTCTCCTTCATTCTTTATTATTTGACCAATATCATCCCACAATAACCTCTAATTCAATAGAGGGCAAAAATACGGTGTTGTGTGGACGAAGCTGTCCAGCTGTTGCAAATGAATAATGAAAAACTAAAGAAAAATGAGTAACCTCAAATAATGCCCTTCATTTCCCAACTGAGGTAGCATGCAAGAAGAACCATCTTTGACAAATTTATTTCTGACCTCAGTATGGCAGATATTTCGGGGTAAAATTTCAGTGCTGTGTACATTTAGCTATGCATTTTCATTTAAGATTAATAGAGCTTCCACAGCTGCATTCACACATACAGCCTTGTCATTGCTCTCCACTTTTTTCTTCTCAGCATAGACATTTTTCTCCTTTTTTTCTTTGCTTTCTCCTTTATCTTTGAGTTGTGTTTGTATATTTGTTGCCCGAATGAAAGAGTGGGAAGATATATATATATATATTTAATTTAGTTCTATTAATTAATTTATAGCACTTGCGGCTACACTGATAATTAATGGAGGGCTCAGAAATTTGAGTTTGAAGACTGCTATCTTTGTACAAATGATGTTCTTCAAAACTCATTTCAGCTTATAAAATGAGTTTGAAAAGTGGAGGAGTACCCATTATGACTGGAAAATTGTAGTATTATCTTTGTTGTTTATTTCTGGCCTTTCTGCTAACATCCATTGGGCATTTTGTGGGGGGAAAACTGCAGTGTAGGTGTGGGTTTTGGTAGTTTTGTGTATATGCATTTTTTTCCCCCTCTGAATAGCTCCTGAAATTTATCTCTTGTGATATTGCACTTTGGAGTAAACTCTGTATGGTTTCTCTTAAGTTCGTATTTTCCGTTATCACTGAGGAGAAATACAACTTTACTACAGAAATCTGGGAAAGATAAAGCCTGCAGTTTAAATGTTGAAAACATTGTTTTCTTAACAGCAAAAAAGCACAAAAGTTCCGTTAGAAAAGTGAATTTTATTGTGCAGGCTTGTTTGAGCCATATTTCCTGTCTGAACAGCATCTATCCAGAAATGATACGCAGAAGGGAGCAGTTGAAGTCAGAGCCTTAGGCTAAACATTTCCTCCTCTGTGCTTATGCAATTTGTAAGTAATGCTCAACTTCTCTGATTGAATGAATGCTCTTTTACGGTGTAACTGTGGTAATGGCGGTTTGTCTCTGACTTGAGGTGTTCATGTGGGCAAAGGTTATTGCTGGTGGCTGCTAAATTCCCTATGAAATATAACTCTCTGATGCTTTTACTCGTTTATTCGCATCCCCCCCTTTTTTCCCCAAAAAGCCTTTCCTGCTTCAAATTGAGGGTAAAATGAGATGATAATTCAAATCAAGTTTTGCTTCCTATGGTTTTGAGTGAGTTGGTGGTGTTGCATCAGTGTACATTTCTACAGTATATGCTCCTGTGAAGGTCTGTGCTAAACCACACTGTGGAAGTGTGGCAACTAAGGGAAACGTATTCTGCTTACTTGTTTTAGTAGGGGGCTTTTAGGAATGAGATGCACTTGTTCATCTGCTCTCTTCCTGAAGATGCAAGTATAGTTCTTCCCCTAGTATGTCTTGATATCATAAGGTGTATTTCTGTTTTGTGCAGTACCATGTTTGTTTGTTGATCTCCTCCTTAGTAGAGGATTCTCTTGTACATCCTTCTGTTCCTCACATTTCCTGAGCGCGTCTTGTCATTTAGCACCATGTGGGTGACATTTGTAATGGGATGGTGTTCAGGCTGAATTTCCAACAATGTAGTAGTGTGCCACTTTTTCCCTTCGTTTAAACAAAGATAATGAAAATTTTGCTATTGAGAGTTCTTTGATTATTTCTGCTGGATTAGATGAGTGATGCAGTTCTTTAGAAAGACCTGGGACATGCGCAGGTAAAGCCTTTTTACAAAAGCTAATTCCACAAAGTTGTGTAGTGAAATGAGTACATTTATGCATAAGAACATGTATTAACAGACACAGATTAAAAAATCCATCTTCCTCTACATTCTAGTGTTAAAAAATGTTGATATAAATTATGGTTAGGTAATTGAATATACAGAATGAAATATATCATTTGCAGGAGGTAAGTCATACAGGATAGTGTATTGTAATTAAATAAATGCCAACTGCTTTATTGCAATGTTCTTTTTTTATCTTCTTATTAAGGAATACTGGCACTGTTTTTTTTTTCCCCTTTTTTTCAGGTTGTAGAAATACAATTATTTCCTCATTGTGAAGAAAAGAAAATTCTATTATAAATCCTTTGCTTCTAAAATGAAATCTGCCAGTTCAAAGTTAGGTTTTGATCAGAAAAGATCCTCTCTTCTCCCCGACTTCAACTAAAAAATAAATACAGCTGGCCTTTATTACAATTGACGGATTTTTTCCAGTTAAAAATGTATAATAGATTTCCATTGTATTTTCAAGTACTTTAAAATATTGGAGACTACTGATTATGAGAAGGCAGGAAATCCTTTTGAAGGATTATAGCATTTTTCTTCAGGAATGAATCAGGAGTGGTTTTAATCTTTATAGTTTGAAGGCATTATGCAATGTCTACACCTTGCAGATATTCCATCTGCAGTGGTATGTTCCTATCACTGTCTCAAAAGGTGGAGCAATAAAGGCAAAGGTTACCAGTGTATTCATCTCATGAGTAGCTACTGTCATTTGTAGTCTCAGTGAATCCATAAATCAAAAGAGCTGTAAGAAGTTTGTCCAGGGTGCTGGAGGTTGTTAGCGTTAGGGTTGGCCATTGCCAACTTGGAACTGAGCCTGTTCCACCTTGCTGCCTTCAGCTGTTGCAGGGTTAGGGTTCGTCTCTTGATGCTGCTATTTGGGCAGGACTTAAAAATTCAGTTTGAATATGCTGCAAAATTTGGGCATGCCAAGGTACCTGCCTTTTCTTTCCACTCATCACTCCCTATTCAGCTCCAAAGGGTTGATTTTAAACAAGTCCTGTTCTCGTAGCACATGGCCCAGTCCGCCAGTGCTGCTTGGTGAACTTCATCGCTGTGCCACTGGAAACAAATGCAAATGCAATGATACCTGCCTCAAAATTGAAATAAGCCGGGAATTGCTCCCAGGTGTTATTTTACATCTGCATTTCTGTGTACCGGAGCAGACCCCAATACCGAGCCACGGAATAATTGTCAGTGAATTGACAGGTGTGTATCTGCTGGGATTCAAGGTATTGCGCTTGCAAAAAGCCTGGAAGAAGTAGGGCCTTATCACCAGAGCCGGATTTTGCTGTGTCTGAACAGGAGTCAGAAATGAGAGAGGCGGCAGCTGAGGAAGAAGTTTAGCTGTGTAAATCTCTGTTGCTTTTTGTTACATGTGATGTTGTACTAGTTCGGTTTTCAAAAGGTAATGCTGCATTTTGAGTTATATTTTTACCTTCTAGGAACATCTTTTTCTGAGCTGGTTAGGTTTCATTCTGTGGTGGTGTTAGGATTGTTCTTGAATTCAAGTATTTAGGTTTTTTAGGTCCATAAAACTTTGAAATATGTCACACACCAAAGAAAACAAGCATTCAAAATCAGACATTACTCTGCCTTGCCTGAGAGCCTGGATTTTCCAGTTTTTTAGACAGAAATACTGGTTTAATTGTGGCTTTAATTTATTTATTTATTTTCTTTTTTATTTTATTTTTTTAAGGTGGATTTACATTAGTCTTGCAAACACTCAGGTACATGAAGCAGCTTTACGCAGAGGGTCCCTGCTGGTTATTGTTCACACAAGCAAAGACTTGTGGGATGGGAATTGAAACCCCCTGCACAAATAAATGCTATGTTTACAACTCTGTGCCGCTTCTTAGTGATGTCAGTGGCTTCCTGACGGATATAAACACAGCTGGCAGGGCTTCAGTGGTTAGGTAACAGAGCAGAAGTGTGGTTTAATCTGCTTGTGACTCTTCCTTCTGATAACATGCAGATAAATAGACCCAGAACTTCACAGTGAAACAAATGCAAATAGAGAAGTAATTTCACTGAATATAAGATTTTAAACTTCTATAAATGGTGTTCCTCTCACTTTCAGAATTTTGAAACAGTAACAAATGTTTTGTGGTCTCATTTTACATCATCAGAGAAGGATTATATTGCCAGAACAAGATATACTCTCCCTTGATTTTTAACTTGCACAAAGAAGCTAGGAATAAAAAAACCTCAAAAGTAAGCCTAAGATTGGGATATTACTCGTGTTAGATTGAAAGTGCCCAAGAGCCACTGAGACCTTTGGATTAGTTTCTGCATAATAAAGGAGTTACCAAGGAACTGGGTTACTCAGTCATAAATTTGCAGAGTTGCAGAAATGGAAACAGTTATAATAGTATCTGGCAGTGAAAATGAAGCATCTCTGCAGTGTCTTCCTCGGTTTCTAGAGCTGAGGAGGAAAAAGCAGGCAGGATTGTCTTGTGAGTCTGTCAATGGAGTATATGACCATGTTTTGTTGGAGTGGAGAATGTCCCTTATTTTGCTTAAATTTTTGCCAGAGTTGCTAGTTTAATTTAATACAGACTCGCTCTAACAGAAAGTAAAACTTTTGATCCAGCTTAAAAACTGGATTTTAACAGTTATTTGCAAGTTGATCTTCTGTGTCCAGGGATTCTGTCATTTACATTGTATTATATCCCTCCCTTGCATGAGTGTTTGGGTTTGTTGTGGGATTTTAGTGGTATTAAGGTCAGATATTCAAATGCAGCCTTAGGAAGAACGTATACCTGTTGTCTGTGTCTACTTATCTAAACAAAAAAGACATTTTTCAAGTTATTGGTAGGAATCTCCAGAACCCTATTTTTGTGTGCATGTGTGGAAAGGCTATGTTATAGGACTTTAAGGCTTTTTAAAAACACTTTTCCTAGAGTGTGGATCACAGAAATATGAAAGAAAGTATATCTCAGTTGAGATAACTAGATATTGTATTTGAATTAACAGACCTAGAAAAAAGTGGCTTAATTAACTTGTTATTCTGTTATTGAAAACAATGTACTGATTACAAACCCTAACACTGTGGCTCTCTTGCTTGTACACTTTGGTGATGGTTGTTTCTGACTGGGTTGTTTGTCTCTACTTGAGAATACTTGATAGTTTCTGGATGAGATATGGTATAATTAGCAGCCTCAAAGCTTTTAGAAATCTGGCTTCATTTTTGCACTTAGATTCCTGTGGTCTGTTGCTGGCATTTTTCAGTGGTGTTTCAAATAATGTCTTTTCTTATGATGTCATTTTTGTCGTATTCTGACAAAGTGCTGAGATATAGCATAAAAATATTTTTTGGAATTGTTGCAAACTACTTTATTGGTATAGCACTTAAAAAAAAAAAGAAAAAAGGATCATTTAATTGGAAAGCTATATAGCAACTGTGTGAAGTTTCAGGCAATATTTTATATTCATTACTCTGTGACCCAAATCCATTCTTGTGCTCTGTTGTGGATGACTGGCAGTTCCTAATTTAATTTATCCATATTCTTTCACAAATTAGGATAAGCTTTGGATTTAATGTATTCTTTTGTACTATACTACGTAATAAGTATATCAAAGAACACAGGAGACAGCAAAGATTATCAGATGCTACAGCTCAGGAGAATTAGCAGCATTGTTAGAGAAATCTAGAAAATGTTTATGGATGCTGTTTGCAGAAAACAAAATGAGCAACCATTGTCCACCTCTCTTCACACACTGTCTGTTTTGAATTCAGACTTGAGGTGCTCTCTGCCATCATATTTTTTTGTGTGTATGAAATATGATCTGAATTTTTTTCAAATACGAGGTATTTTGAAAATATAATACTGCAGTAGTTAAAACAGTATTTCTTACAAGAGCACTCATTGTGTTATGTATGTATCTATTTAGCCACTTTTATCAATTTAGAGTCTTTTCTAATGTCTGGTAACGAATCATGGAACTCGAAGCCTAACTGAATAATGCTATTAAGCGAAGTGTATATTAACCACGGGTGGAGTTATTAAATAGTCCCTTTTATTTATCTATGGAGGGCTTAAGGATTCCTAGAGCATGAATTTAGCTTGGAGGCTTTTGTTTGCTCTTTTTTTGTTCGGTTGATTTCTATCATCTACCTTCCAAGCAAGGAAATTAGGGCAGCAATTCATTTAAGAAAGGGAGCTTTGTTATTGGACTGAAAAACACAGTATGTGTCCTAGCCTTTTATCAGATTCCTCAAGAACTCAAAATTTTTTTTTGTGTTTATTTACATGGATGAAGCCAAGGACTTGTTAAATGAATGGATTAGAATGTGAACCTATAGAAATTAGTAGATTTATTGACTGTGCTTCCAGTAATACACCTTAATGTTGTCCAATGAAAATATGGATAGTCCATTTTCCTCATTTACAGTGTTCTAAAAATTGGATTTATTTTATACATTGTTGTCAATAAAATCTGTTTTCATATTTAACTGTACCTGAGTCATCTAGGAGCTTTTATTCTCCAGTGCTATTTAGTTCATTGTATGTTCATCTTATAACTGTGTGGAACTGGAATTTCATGTCTGTGTTCACATTTTTTCTTACTGCCTATGTATTGAAATGTCCCTGTGTAATTTTGTCTTAGTATTTTGATGCTTTCACTTATATCATAGTCAAAAAAGTTTTCAGAGACTTAAAAGATTTTAAGCTAGAAAATACTTCACTGAGATATGGCTGCATAAATACAGACCTGAAGGAGATTTTTTTTTCTCTCAGTCACAGGGAGAGCAGCAGTTCTCTTTTTGTTCTTTCCAGTCTTTGATACAGGCTTTGCCTTTTAAGGAAAGTTTTTTCTGTGCTGTCACTAGCGTGCCCATACCTGTAATTGCATCCAGTATAAAAAGTCAGTGTACCTGTTAACCATTCTTAACAGCAAACAAGTAAATTATTTTTGTGTAAATATCCTGAGGCTGGAGAGGAACAATTACGGAAGGAAACGAGTTGCAGCTATGTTGCGAGGAAGAAGGTAGCAGTACAGGGTGCAGAGCATGACGTTGAATGAGCACGTACAGAAACAGATAAATTGGGTTAACATCCCTTGACACTGGCTGTTTAAAAACAAGAATACAAAGTGCAGAAATACCATGGTGCAGCCGAGGCAGTGATATTGTCCAGGTAAGAAGTAGCATATGGAAGAGTAAAGGGCACTCAGTGAAGGGCAATAGGAGGTAGAAAGGAGGAGAAGAAAGGAGAGGTGGAAGTAGGTGGCTTATACAGTAGGAAGAGAAGCAGAGGGCCTCGCATCCAGTAGAAGATATCTGGTGACAAATGAGCAGTTTCCTTGTGGCTGGAGGTGATCTCAGGAGGAGAGAAGGTCTGTGGGGCGAGGAGGGGGACAGCGTGGCAGCCCCCAGCTGCTGCATGGGAAGGGCTGCACAGCACCCTGTTGGTGGCTTAACTGAAGGTGTTTTTTATTTAGTTTATTTGTTCAGTGATGGCAGTGGAAGGATAAGCAACTATATCCATGTCAGAATGTCTTATTAATTGCAAAAGTAACAAAATAGTTATCAAAATAGTGCAGTAGTATTTGTATCTGTGTAACACTCCTGTCTTAAAGCACGTCTTGTTTTTTCTGTGGGAAGCAGTAGGTCTCACTGGACAGTGGTGGTCACAAGGCCGTTTCCTCCTCTACTCTTGAGAACATGACCTGGGACAGGTCATAGCGCTGCTCTTGCCTCAGCTGCTCCTATGTGAAACACAGGTGATAATGATGTCCAGTTTTGTAAAGCACCTTGTGAAATGCAGGAGCTACCTGTTAATTTTTGCCTAGCCATGCTGTTCATAGTTTAAATTGCCCCTCAGCTTCTTAAAGAAAGGTTGAATAACACATAGCATCTAGTTTTCAAGGAATCATTTGGAGAAACAATTAAGCATTTTTAAATATATTGTGATTGCATATCCCATATAGTTTCAATTTTGTAGACATTAAAGTGTTACGTTCAAGGCTTCAGGTGGAAGGAGGGACAGAAATGTAGTGATCTGACACTCTGTGACATAGGGAAGCACCTCTGCTTTTGAAGAATTGACTATTCTAGGCAAACAGCTTTGGCCCAGTGTTAGTGCTCACACAGATCAGTTTGCTGCTAATAATATGAAAAAAAATCACATTGCTTGAATAAGAAGAAATGTGAAGATTCATGTAGGTTGTCCATGTCAGGTGGTAGATTAGGGAGAGATGCAACACAGAATTAAGATTGAAGAAAGCAGAAATAAAGAATGAGGTCATTAACTAAACATTGTGTGTATGGCAAGTTTCCTCATGGCTGTTGTTACCCAGTGACAATGTAAAGATGTCCAGTCTTTCATCTGCGCATTTCTTCCTTGTACTGTAGTGCTTCCTGGGAATTAAGGATGGGGTCCTTTCTTGCTGCGGGCATTGTGTAAGGATCCAGTAAGGTGGTTGCTGCCAAAACTGCTTGCAACCTTGGGGACTCAAAAAACCACACACCATTTTGAAATTCTGTATGTAAATGGGTATCTGTTACACCATTAGAGCATCAGGTGCACATATGGCTACTAGTAATAAATTAAAACGTTATAAATATGCAGCTATTGAAGTAGCATGAGTTTTCCTAAGGCAGAAGTGGTAATGATATTTTCTTAAGGAATCAGTTTGTGAATGTGCAGGGAGTATATTGATCACTAATCTGCTGCATCTTTTAGAGAAGCTGAATACTGAAATCCTTGACCTCATGTAAATAACAAATGTTGTGCTGTTTTCCTTGACACTTTGATTAGATGGTATTAAAGTTTGTTATAGACAGCGAGTTTAGAATATTCAGAATAATCTATCAATTCTTTCTCTTTTTACAGAGGGAAACTAAAGGTCAGTTTCTCATAGATCACATCTGCAACTACTACAGCTTGCTGGAAAAAGACTATTTTGGCATTCGATATGTTGACCCTGAGAAACAGAGGGTATGTATATGAACTCTGACTACATTTGCTTTTAAGTAATGCTGAATTGATTTTTTTTTCAACAAACTGGCAAGTTCTGATGCAAAGTTGTGTATCTCTGAGGGGTTATACTCTGACCATAGTCCAAAGAGGTTCCTGAAGCAGCATTATTAGATTAATTTTTCTCTCAGTTCATGTATTTAGTTTCAGGTAAATTGATATATTCTGATTTGTGTAATTCTCATGGGCACTGAAGGTAGAAAAGATTTATAGGCATGACTCAGGGGTAGCACAGGGTAGCTCTAGGCTATGGCAGTGCAGTGGAATTTGGAATTTCTTTTTTTTTTTTTTTGTAGAGTATGTTTCTTGGGAGATGTAGGCAGGAATCCTGTTAAGCGTAACAGCTAAAAATAATCATTCTAGGTTGTGGGGTGTTCTCCCTGTGAGCATCCTTAATTTTACTGTGCAAATATTGCAGGCCTCTGCTCTGGGCAGCTATAAGGACAGTGATTAGTCATCTCTCTTAGGTGGAAGGTGGTCCTGCAGGTTGTGTTCTGTAGGTGATTTGGTACTGCCAGTTGCTGTTTGGTTTCAGATGAATTTTGCTGTGTGAGAGTGGGAAGGGATGATTAACACAGGAAGCAGAAGTCCACAACGGTTGAAAGCAGAAGTGCTTCTTCACTGTGTGGTTCTTCTGGTCTCAGGATTAAGACTTAAATATGACTTTAAATGTGGAGGGCATATACTGGCATTTAATCTCTGGAAAAGGTCACTGCTATGACTGAGGAGGAGAAACAGGTTTTTTTGGGGTATCTCTTGCTACACCCAAATTAGTTGTCTCAAAAATCACTGGATTCAGCACTCTGTTCAAATTTACAGAGCTGGAATAGCTTTGCAAAGCTGCAGCAGGTAATTTCCATTACATCCTCCTTTTAAAATTAAAAAAATAGCAGAATAATTAGCAATTGTTTTGACCAGTGTACTTCATCATTCATGATCAGCAAAATTATAGAGGTTTTAACCTGGTTGAAATTGATAGAAGTGGGTGGAGTGCTGGATTAGACTGTAATTAGGTAGGACTTCACGAGGACTTGCATTTGTTAGACCTTTCTCTGACAGTCATTCAAAAATTGCTATGGTAAAATTATTTTACTTAACAAGAATCAGGAGGATTTTTTTTAGTAAAAACTAACTTTTTTTTTGGCAGACTGCTACAAGAAAAAAGGTGCATCAGAGAAAACTCTGAAAAACCTACTCCTATTGGTGTGCTTATTGTATCGTACCTTATGTGGTTCCCATTTTTTCAAGGAGATGTTAAAGGTATTGACAAATTCAATATCCTTGCTGGCAATACAATTGCCCATTTACATCTTGTAGTATAGCTAATTCTGTGTAATGTTTATGAAAGATATATTTTATACTGAATCTTAAGCTTGCTCTTGGCTACTAGTGAAATACAATCTGAGAAAACTTTGATGTTCTTACCTAAAAAATCTTATGTCTTTATTTTCCTTTCTATCCAACAACTAAGAATACTGTGACCATCCTGTGTAGTAGTATGGTTTATATCAGCTGGCCTTCTCTTCAGCTGGATTTTGTTAAGCAAACCTCTCAATCCTGCATTTTCCATATATGTTTTTAAACGCTGATTTATAATTACTCCCAAGTTTTTAAGCATAGGATAACATCTCTAAATCGGTAGTAGTTCTTGATTTTAAACTCTCTTATGAATTAGGACATAAGTGGCGTTGAACTATGTGGGACATTTCTTAAATCAGACTTAAATTCCCTGGATGATGAGTTGAAAGCAGAATACACTTTTCTATTAGGTTTATTACAACTCATGAAAATAAGCTATTTTCAAATGCAGCATCTTCTATTATCTCTTCTTTGTGCTGCTCTGTTGGATTTTTTCTTTCTTTTTTTTTTTTTTAAGATTGCATTTCTAGGTGTTTATACACATAATGCTTTCCCTCAGAACAGATATTTACTCTGCAACAAATAAGGCAGTCCTGGCTATCTGTACAGGCTGGTGGATGAGAGGCTGGAGAGCAGCCCTGCAGAAAGGGATCTGGGGGTTCTGGTCACTGTCAAGCTGAACACGAGCCAGCAGCGTGCCCCGGCAGCCAGGAGGGCCAGCCGTGCCCTGGGTGCATCAGGCACGGCACTGCCGGCCGGGCGAGGGGAGGGATTGTCCTGCTCTGCTCTGCCTGGTGCAGCCTCACCTCGAGCACTGTGTGCGCTTTTGGACACCGTAATGGAAGTTGGACATAAAACTATTAAGAGAGTGTCACTTGGTTTGTTCATCTTAGAGAAGAGGAGGCTAAGCGGAGACCTCACTGCAGCCTACAGCTTCCTCATGAGGAGGAGCAGAGGGGCAGGTGCTGGTCTCTTCTCTCTGGTAGGGTAGGAGCTGAGGGAATGACATGAAGCTGCATCAGGGGACGTTCAGGTTGGATATTAGGAGAAGGTTCTTCACCGAGAGGGTGGTCGGGCATTGGTACAGGCTCCCCAGGGAAATGGTCACGGCACCGAGCCTGCTGGAGTTCAAGAGCATTTGGACAATGCTCTCAGACACAGGGTCTGATTTTTGGGTGGTCACGTGTGGAGCCATGAGTTGGATTCAGTGATCCTTGTGGGTGCCCTCCAACTTGGGATATTTTATGATTCTGTGAGTTTAACAATGTGTGTGACAATGTATGTCTGTACCCCACAGGAAAAGAAGTGTAGGACAATGAATAAAATGAAGATTGCCTAGTCTGGTTTTGGCAATATGCCAGCAGCAGGATGTGGCAATGATAAAAGCAAACACTGTGTGCTCCTTAGGATTATATTTTCAGGAATGTATTAATGTAATTACACCCTAATGAGTCCTCAGCTATTCTGATCTAGTTGTCTGCTTTCAAGAAAGATTAATTTAAATGAATCAGGAGGAGTATTAGAATGATCAAGAGAACGGAGTGCTTTTTTTTGAGATCATATTAAGAAGGGCATAACCTATTTAGTTCACCAAAACAAAGGATAAGAGGATATGAATCTATGTGCATCAGAATAAAAAGTAGAGAGAAAAAGGAAGTTTCAGGAAGAAAGTTGGTTTCTTATTTAAGCGAACAAGGTCAGCAGGGTCTGGAAAAGCCTATAGGGAGCAGTGGGGAAAAATTTTTAACTAGATTTTTGAAGAATTTTAAGATAGTTCTCTATCATTTTATATAAGAGGTTATATTAAACATCGACAGAAACAGAGGCTAGACACTATACTCTGAAGTCTCTTTAAAAGAATTTGTACCAAAAGCTGAAACAAGAAAACATAATATTTTTTAGGAGAGTTACTAGGACCACTCCACGTACCATACCAAGGGATGGTATGGCACCATCTGGAATGCTAAGAGCAGCATCAGTGCTGCTCCAGGGAGCCGTGAGGATTTAGGAGCACACCAGAAATGCTTTTATACCAATGCAAGCAGTATGAGGAACAAATGGGATGAGCTGGAAGCTTTAGTCTTTTCCCAGAGCTATGACATCATTGATAATAGTGAAACTTGGTGGAATGTGCCGAAAGACAAGCTGGCGCGTAAGAAGACTGGCCTGGCTTAACAGACAGCTGTGGCTAAAGCTCAGGAAGAAAAAGAGGGTTTATGACCTTTGGAAGAAGGGGCACACCACTCAGGAGGAGCATAAAGACGTCATGAGGCTGTGCAGGGAGAAAATTAAAAGGGCCAAAGCCCACCTGGAGCTCAGTCTGGCTAGTGCCATTAATGACAATAAAAAACGCTTTTATAAATACATAAAAAAGAAAATGAAGACTAAGGAGAATCTCCATCCTTTATTGGATGTGGGGGGAAACATATTGACAAGAGACGAGGATAAGGCTGAGGTACTTAATGCCTTCTTTGCCTCATTCTTTAGCAGCAAGACAAGTTGTTCTCTGGGTACCCAGCCTCCTGAGCTGGGTAGATAGGGACGGGGAGCAGAATGAAGCCCTCATAACCCACAAGAAAATTGTCAATGACCTGCTACATCACTTAGACATACATAAGTCTATGGGGCCAGATGGGATCCACCTGAGGGTACTGAGGGAGGTGGTGGAAGTGTTCTCCAAGCTGCTTTCCATCACTTATCAGCAGTCCTGGCTATCAGAGGATGTCCCACTTGACTGGCGGCTAGCAGATGTGACGTCCATCTACAAGAAGGACCAGAAGGAGGATCTGGGGAACTACAGCCCTGTCAGTCTGACTTTGGTGCCAGGGAAGCTCATGGAGCACATCACCTTGAGTGCCATTGCACAGCACTTACAGGGCAGCCGGGTGATCAGGCCCAGTCAGCATGGGTTTATGAAGGGCAGGTCCTGTTTGACAAACCTGATCTCCTTCCATGACAAGGTGACCTGCTTAGTGGATGAGGGAAAGGCTGTGATGTTGTCTACCTAGACTTCAGTAAGGCTTTTGACACTTTTTCCCACAGCATTCTCCTGGAGAAGCTGGCTGCTCATGGCTTGGACAGGCGTACGCTCCATTGGGTTAAAAACTGGCTGGGTGGCTGGGCCC
>VXAL01010206.1:67807-87666 GCA_013399475.1 Chauna torquata | reverse complement strand
TCTTCACTGAAAGGGTTGTGAGGCATTGGAACAGGCTGCCCAGGGAAGTGGTTGAGTTACCATCCCTAGAGGTCTTCAAAAAATGTTTAGATGCAGAACTTAGTGACATGGTTTAATGGTGGAATTGGCAGTGCTAGGTTAAATGTTGGACTGGATGATCTTGGAGGTCTTTTCCAGCTTAAATTATTCTCTGATTCTATGAATCTGTCCCACGGCTGGAGTGCTGGGATGGAGAGCTATCAGGAGCCCTTAGGAGGGATAGGGAGGGTAGGGAAGGTGGAGGTATTGCGTTGTGGGTAAGGGAGAGATTAGACTGTACAGCCTTTGCAGATAGGCATGATGTGGTAGAGGGCCCCTGGATGAGGATTAAGGAGACGGATAGCAAAGCAGATGTCAGTTTGGGTGTCTGTTATTGAGCACCCATCCAGGATGATAGCATGGATGAGTTATTCTATAGGCTATTAGGAGAAATCTCTGGATCAGTAGCCCTTGTCCTTATGGGCGATTTCAAATTCCCAGACATAAATGGGGAATATCACAGTGCTGCAACAAGCAAGTCTGGGACATTCCAAAAGAATGTCGAAGATAACTTCCTATCATGAGTACTTCGTGAGCCAACTAGGAAAGGAGCCCTCCTAGACCTGTATGAGAACAGAGAAGGTCTTCTCAGAAGGGTGATGATAGATACCTGTCATGGCCACAGTGATCATGAAATAGTTGAAAAAATTTGGGTGTAATAAGAAAAAAGGTCAGAGAATTGACAACCCTGGATTTTAAGAGAGAAAAATTTAGGCTACTCCAGGAGCTAGTTAGCAGTATCCTCTGGGAATCTGCTTTAGAGGACTTAGGGGTTCATAAGAGCTGGTCATTTTTTAAGAACCACCTTTTAAAAGCACAGGAGTGGGCAATCCCAGTAAGTTGGAAGTCAAGAAGACCGGCTTGGCTAAACAGGGAACTCCTCTTAGGAATTGGGCAGGAAAAAAAAAAAAAAAGAGATCTTTGGAAACAAGATCAGGCTTCACAGGGAGATTACAGAACTGCATTTAGCATTTGTAGGGGGAAAACAAGAAAAGCCAAAGCTCAACTTAAGTTGGCACTGGCCAGTGTGGTATCAGACAACAAAAAAGGCTTTTTTCAAAATGTCGACAGCAAGAGAAGATCTAAGGAAAACATTAGGCTGATAGCTTGATAAAGATGGTCACCTGACAAATAGGGATGAGGAAAAGTTTTTCTCAGTTTTTAATATTAATGATAGGTCTTGGGCTGCCTTGTCCTCTGAGTTGGAGGACCATGACTAGGGGAGCAATGACTTTCCATTTGTGGCCAACAAAATTGTAAGGGACCAGTTTTATCGGTTGACTGACTGTTCCCAAGTCCATGGTGCCTGACAGGATTCACTCCAGAGTACTGAAGGAATTAGCTGATGTTGTAGCTGGACCCTCTTAACAATTTACCAGAGGTCTTAGGAGTCCGGAAGTTGACTGGAAGCTAGCCAATGCTATATCAACCTACAAAAAAGGCACAAGAGAAGACCCCTGAAACGACAGACCTGTTAGTCTAACCACAGTCCTTGGAAAAGTTATGGAGAAGATTATCCTGGGTGCTATTGAAAGGCATTCAAATAACAAAGCTAGTGTCAGGCATAGTCAGCATGTGTTCATGAAGAGAAAGTCCTGCCTTAGTAATTCAGTCTCCTTCTATGACAAGGTCACCCATTTATTGGATGAAGGGAAGGCGGTGGATGTAATATTTCTGAATTTTAGTAAGGCCTTTGATACTGTCCCTCACAGCATCTTTCTGGACACTAGTACAAACTGGGAGACGAGTGGCTGGAGATCAGCTCAGCAGAAAGGGATCTGGGGGTGCTGGCTGACAGCAGGCTCAGCATGAGCCAGCAGTGTGCCCTGGCATCCAAGAGGGCAAACCGCATTGTGGGGTGCATTAAGCACAGCATAGCCAGCTGGTCAAAACAGGTGATTGTCCCACTATGTTTAGCGCTGGTGTGGCCTCAACTTGAATATTGTGTGCAGTTCTGCACAATATGAAAAGGATGTTAGGTACTTGAAAGCATCCAGGGAAGAGCAACAAAGCTGGTAAAGGGGCTGGAAGGCATGTCCTGTGAGGAGAGGCTGAGGACACTTGGGTTGTCCATTCTGGAGAAAAGGGGGCTGAGAGGCGACCTCATTGCTCTCTGCAGCTTCCTGAGGAGGGGAAGTGCAGAGGGAGGTGCCGGTCTCTGCTCCCTGGGAACCGATGACGGGATGCATGGGAACAGCAAAAAGCTGCGCCAGGGGAGGTTCAGACTGGGCATTAGGAAAAATTTCTTTGCAGTGAGGGTGGTCAAACACTGGAACAGGCTTCCTAGCGAGGTGGTTGATGCCCTGAGCCAGTCAGTGTTCAAGAGGCATTTGGATAATGACCTCATTAATATGCTTTAACTTTTGGTTAGCGCTGAAGTGGTCAGGCAGTTGGACTTGGTGATCTCTATAGGTCCCTTCCAACCAAACTATTCTGTGCTATTCTATTCTACTAATGCTTCTGATGCGGGTAGCATAAACTACCTGTTGCTTTCTTCATTTTTCTTGGAGGTGTGATTCCCTCTGTACTAGTGTATAGTGCTGCATAATCTCTGTGTTTGCAGACAAAGGGCTATATCTGTGGTTGCAAAGGAAAAAGGCCAGAATTGTGTATTTAATTCTCATGAATTGCTCTGGATTGGCTCTTTGTATAGCTAAGCTATATGAAATAATAGTATGTATACATATGTGTATACAGCTGTCTGAACGTGAGCCAGCAGTGTGCCCAGGTGGTCAAGAAGGCCAATGGCTTACTGGCCTGTGTGAGAAACAGTATGGCCAGCGGGGCTAGGGAAGTGATTGCACCTCGAATATTGTGCTCAGTTTTGGGCCTCTCACTGTAACAAGGGTATTGAGTTGCTCAAGAGTATGCAGAGAAGAGCAATGAAGCTGGTGAAGGAACTAGAAAACAAGAGTTATGAGGAGAGACAGGGGCAATTGGGGTTGTTTAGTGTGGAGAAGAGGAGGCTGAGAGGAGACCTAATTAACTCTTTACAACTACCTGAAAGGCGATTGTACCAAGGTGGGTGTCGGTCTCTCTTCTCAGGTCACAAGTGATAAGATGCAAGGAAATAGTGTGAGGTTGCACCAGGACAGGTTTAGTTTGGACATTAGGAAGAATTTCTTCACAGAGAGGTTGATCACGCATGGAATGGGCTGCTCAGAGAAGTGGTAGAGTAGCCACCCCTGGAGATGTTTAAGAGACGTATGGATGTGGCACTGAGAGACATGGTTTAGTGATGAGACTTGGTAGATCAGGTTGACAGTTGGACTCGATGATTTTAAAGGTCTTTTCCAACCTAAATGATTCTATGATTCTGTAAATATTATGCAAAAATTTTTACTGGTGGCATTTAGTCTACCAGTCATGCTTGCCTCCCTTTTATTTGTATATAATGTTTTGCGTAAAGGTTGTTGAGTTGCTCCAAAAGCTAATTTGCAGTCCTTTTGTTTCATAACCAATTGAAGGAGCTCAAGCAGGGAAAAATACAAGCTTTAATTCATCCTAAATGCCTTCTTTCAGAACGTCGTACTAAAACGTAAATTTTGACATAGGAGTGTTGAAGCATTTGACTGAGTTTGAGAATCTAAAAATAAAATAGTTCAATATTTCTGTTTAGAGCACTCAGAACTTCTGACTATTGAACTAATCATCTTACGTTGGAAGAAAATGTTGACATTCGGGAAAACTGTGTGGCGGGTAACAGCTTTTGTTTTTACACATTATTTTTCAAGTAAGTTATAAGGTATACTTCTCCCCCCTTCCTCCCTCCCTCCCTTTTTTTAATGATTCTTTCTGTATAGGTAAATGTGTGTGAATATTTTAGGAATACTTAAACTTTGTAAAACTTTCTGTAGGTTTTCCACTTTCTAGTCCACGCAAAAAAGTAATCCAGGAAGACACTCTTAGTTGAATGCAGCACGGTAGCTTTCTGTAGGTCTTTGGTTATACAAGAAAGAAGCAATGTCAATGGCTTCAAGTTGAACTAGTAGTTAAAAGACTCTTGGTTCTACTCCATCTCTGCTGTTTTATCTTGTAATGTCACACTTGGATATCCTTCTGGGGAAATTGCACCTTTGGGTAGCTTTGGAAAAGCCAGGATTATACTAAAAGTTTACAGTAACTAAGTTGCAGTATGCCATTTTATGTCTAACTGCAGTATGGTAGGAACAAATGAATTCTTAGTGTTCATAAGTCAACAGCTGAATATTTAGCCTGGATTCATGGGGAAGCTAGGTATATGGGATCACCTTGCCCTTCTCCCCAACTCTCTACTATAGTAACTGTTGAAGCCAGTTTCAGTCAAATTTGGCTGAGGATGTAAGTCTCACACATTAAGTTCCCATAAGATTTCACAAAAATGAGCTGTCACGTCTGTGGGTAAAACTCTTATTACCGTTCTTACTAAGGGAAATGCTGCATGAGAAACCCACCCCACAGGGAATCTAAAGAGAGTGGGGAGAGACACTGCAAGAACCCAGGCATCTTCATTTTGAGCTTGTACTTTTTTAGAAATAAGTGGAGACATACCTGGAGGAGGTGTTACTAATTCTGCTACGCAAGGAACTATGTATTGATATATTTTGCATGTACTAGCTATTATATAGAGGTCAGTTATCACCCTCTCACCCTTGAGGAAATGCAGCATGGCTAATTCTGTGCCAGAGGCCCCAGGTTGACAGAGCACCTTTTTTGCATTCTTAGGGCTGGTAGGAGATGGGAATCGGATGAAATAATGCAGCTACTGTTCAGCGACTCTGGCTAGAAAGAGGATTCCTGTTGAGTGGAGGATTGGGCTGAAGGAAGATGGTAAAGTGGTGAAATTTATTCTTTAAAACTCTTCAGGAGGGCATCTGAGCAGAGATTTAAAGTTGGAAATGCTAAAAATTAAAGGTCTTTTTTTTTTTTTTTTAGTTTTGGTTTTTTTTTCGGTAGTTAGGTAAAAACACCTTAGAGCTCCATAGGGGATAGGGGGTAGACTAGGGGGTAGATTGGAAGTGTTATGTGTTGTGAAAAGACTTTTTAGGACCCTATAGCATCTGTGAAATCTCACCAGTTGCTGTGGAAGTATTTGAGACTATAGTCACCCTGAAGCATTAAGATGTTTTCATTTGGACAGGCTGCTGCGTTGTCTGGGAACGGCATAGTGTGCAGTAGTTCTAGCTCTGCATGTATATGTCTGACAGTACGAAAACAAAGGTTTTAACTCAGTGAAATTGTTGTATGAATACACTCCCACTAACAGAGCAGATCTTGAATGGTGGCTGTGACTACACTGGAATTTTCTGACTTCCCCAGAGCATGGAGCCTGTCTCTGTGTGTTGCTAGAAAGACAACATTGTGCCCTTCTGCCTTGTTGGTATTCCTGGCTATCATCCCATAGAGAACTGTCACAAATCCAATCTTCATTTTGCTTTGAAACTTAGAAGCACTGGAAACTGATAGGCCCATCTTCACACAGGCAGTTTTTTGGCAGATTACACGCTTATTTCACTAGTAAGGCTGTTGGAGAATCCCTTTTACAAGAGAACACATCTAGAATTTCTAGCATATGTCACGTGTGACAGACCTGGACAGAGTATTTGTTTAATCTTACAGCCCAAGTTGTTCAGCATGGTCCCAATATTTACTGATGAAGGAAATTGGAGGCTTCTGTCCTAGACTAAGAGATTTCTTAATCATGAAGGAGCAGTTCTGTTTTTAATGGGGCATGTACACAAAATGTACAGCAATGCCTCATCAGAGAGACCTTTTAAAAGAGTCAGCAAGTCTTGGGTACAGCTGATCTCTGCGTTAACAGCAGCAGCTATTTAATACATGTTCTTCAAAGAATGAATTTAGTCCCATGTGAGGGTTGTGAAAGTTGACAGAAAGAGTCAAGAGAAATTTCCAACCTCAGTTTAACAACGCTATATCTTTGCATAATGACTTGTAAGGCTCCATACAGCTATAGAGAGAGAACTCCCTGTGAGTTCTCCAGTTTCTTTGAAGGGGTAGAGCTAAAGTATTACAGACCGAAATAGTGATAGGTTAATTAAAATTTTAATGCTTCACTATGTACATGAATCTCTTATCCTGTACAGAGTTATCACAAAAAACGATGTGCTTTTGCATAAAGTCTTGATGTGGCACTGCTCAGTGTGTACAGTTAAGGTCATGCTGTTTCCAAAAATATAGTAGAAGTAGAAAAGGATCAGAAAAGGCCATGAGAATGACATAATGTAGGAACGGCTATCATAGAAAGACAGGTGGATTAGACTAGGATAATTCAGCCGGGAAAAGAGGTAACATTGAGTAGAAGATACAATATAAAATGGCTTGGAGAGGGTGACTAGGGAAAGATTGTTAGGTTATTCTTAGAACTAAAAGCACTTAACAAAATCACAAAGCAATTGGTGTACCTTTTTTTTTTTTTTTAAAAATACTATACCTAGTCAAAAAAAAGTCTAAGACTTTTTTTTTAAATACTATACCTAGTCATAAAATTTGTTGTTGTAGATGCCAAAAATACCAAACAATATGTTGAAAAATAAATGTTCAGACAAATTTGTGAAAGTCTATGAAATCTAACAAACAAATTGAGGCTAAGGTAACACATGCTGCTGGAAAACCAGCCAGTGAATAAGACAGCAGCTACTCTAGTTCTTTTTCTAAGTGTTTGCTTCAGGCCGTTTTCACGGACAGTGTGCTGAGTTAAATGGGTACTTGATTTTAGTGGTAGAAGTACATTTATGAACACTAAACAAAATTTTGACGCGTGAGTAGTAGTATGAATATACACACACGCTTAATTCATCAGTAATACTACTAATATCTTTGGTGAATATTAGTAACCTTGTAAACCAAATCACTGTGCAGGCTGTTCTAATAAAAATAAAGATCGTTCTTCCATCAGCTGTGAAGCTGTTGGCTGTGAGAGTGTGGTAACTCATGTATACATCAATATACGTAGATTTTAGGGCCTGATGTTCAACTGATGTAGAAGTTATGAATCAGTTGAGCTACTCTAACTTGCAGCATTGGACATTCTCTGAAAATGTCAGTGTAATTGGAATAACAGAACAAGAATTTGGAAATTAGTTTAATTAATTCCCTCCCAGGGCTGTACAAATGGTGCTTCTGTTCCAGTGTGTGGTACAGTTTCTGGACCAGATTCATTTTTGTATTGGTGATGTCTGTTGTTTCTTCTTGCTTAGCACATCACCAGCCTGAGTCATTGTCTCAGTTATGAGAATAGTAGGGAGGAACAGCTCCTTTACTGCAACAGAACAATATCAATATTCTTGTTTTGGAGGTTCCTGAAGGCATGAAAAGATGGTGTCAGCCCCAGGGCACGAAGAAGGAGACATGCAGATGCTATGGGTCATTTGTCTGGTATAGAGTAGGCACCCAATTAGTTTCCCCTGTCTGAGCTGCCATTAGCTTTGGATAGTTACTATTTTTTTTGAGTCTGAATTTTGGCAGGCAGTGACCCGGTGCAAGTCACTGCCTTGAAGCTAAAACAAATTGATTTTGCTTTTGCTTTTTATTAAAGGGAAAGGTTAGGTAATCATTTTAAAGATTATTGTAGGGTTGAGGTTTAAATAAAATTAATTTTGTTACTTTTTTTAGCAGTGTTTCCGTGCATCTCTCTATTTTCTTGCTCTCTTCTATCCTTTAGAGTCTTCAAATCCAGTCCTTTCTCGGCCAGAACATTACTGTGATTGATGTCTGCTCGTTCTTCTAATTATTTCACTGTATGCACATCTGAGCACCTGACTGAGTATTGCTTGCTGAAGATTTAAATATTAATGGTATTTCACCGCTTTTGGTTCTCCCTTCATTACTGCTCCTCTTGTAAACACAGGGGTTAAATCAAAAGCCTCTTGTGTTGAGGAGGAGGGAGGTGTCAGTGAGTTAGTTGCACTTACGGTTGGTCAGGTTGGTCAGGTCCCAAGCGCCTGACCTGGCAATTGTTTAGGAGCTTAGCTTTGTTTTAGGCCAGGCTTGCACAGGAGTCCATAGGAAGAGGAGACGACGTACACGTCTTTGCACTGTACAGTGGCTGTTGCAACGTGGAGGAAGAGCAATATGGGGATTATAATGACACCAGACCCCTTACAAGGACTGTGAGAATAGATGTGGAACATTGTGTGCTGTTTTCTTCCCCCTTTTTATTCTAAAAGCCTTATCCCTATACTGTACTGAGACCAGACTCAGTCTTGCCCGAGCTTTGCAGTGAATGACTTCATTTGAAGCAAGTTGCTGGCTGCAGCGTCTTTGCTAGAAGCACAGCAGTGTTTGCAGAGTTAAATCAACTTACTGGAATGGAACTTTTACCCTTGTGTGGCGTCCTTGCTTATCCTGAGCTTTTGCAGTGGAAACTGGTAGCACATGAGCTACTCAGCATTTGTGGTTAAGCAGGCACACACCTGGCCTCGCTAATGACTACTCAGTGCCACTTAAATGCTGATCAAAAGTAAGGGCTGTGTTTACAAAGCAAAAATTGCTCGAGTCTGAAACACAGCTTGCAGTCACAATGAACCCTTAGTGAGAGAGCCTGTAGTTAGTGAAGGACAGATCCAGAAGGCAATTTTAAACATATGTTAGGATCCCAAGACCAAAGATGATTATCTATAATGTTTTGCTTACCACAGGAACTTGAAGCATCAAGAGTCAGTAGCTATCATTGCGATTGATCTTCAAGGTCTCTAAGTGTCTTGCTGTCTGCCTTCTGCTCCAGTGAGGACATCTGGCTTACCACCCAGATACCCAGCTCCCACCCAAACCTCTTCCAGCCGAAGAGATTAGAAGTTGTCAAGTGTTGAGCACGAATCGCCTCATGAGGTCCTTGGTAATAGGTGTTGGCTGGATTAGGATCAGTCTTTTCTTCTGCGCTGGTGATGACCATGTTGCTAGTGTGCTGTCTCAGAAACAAGGAGCTCAGCCTCTGCAGGAGTGATTTCTGATCATCATTAAGGACTATTATGTATAAAGCCAAGCTGAGGGTGTAGGCCATTGTCCAATTAATGCAACCTGTATGGACCACAGTGTGAAATTCATGAGGCAAAAATGAAGCTGTGCAAGATACTTTTTTTTTTTCCTAGTTTGTGCATTTCACTGGAAGGAGAGACATTAAATTCTTGTCTGGGGTTCTAGGTTTAAGTCTGGCTTATTTTGCTTGTCTGTTTTATTTGTCTTGTGAGGTGTTAGCCTTACAAGAGAGTTTGAAACACCAATGGTCTGTTCCCTCGAGGCAGTGTGGCATACAGTAGTAATAAAACTTTTTTGTAACTGAAGATCTAAACTACTTTTAAAAATTTGTGTGACAAGCTAACTCAAANAATACCAAAATGAAAGTTTTGTTTTTCCTTTCCAGCTAGGTTTTTTTTTTTTCTGGGTAACTTTAAAAAAAAAAAAAAAAAAAAAAAAAAGGAAAAGCTTGTCGCATAGAAAAAGCATTTTGCAATGACAAATAACTTTTCAATTGAAAATTGCTGCAGAAAACCTTGGATAAATTTATAGGAACCTTAATCTGGTCCGAGCTATGACACCTAATTAATCTTGGAATAAATATAGCGTGAATACTCTATAGTAGAGATGNAGTTAACGCTGTAAGGCTGGAACATAAGTACTCAGAGGAAAATCTTGCCTAAAACTCAAACTGAAATATGCAAACAAATATAGGGGTGGCTATTTTCAGAAGTACTAGCAATGACTAGGTGTTTATCTTCTCCTGACATTCAGACAGCACTAGGCACCTAATTGCTGTGTCTTTGAAAATCTTCACGAATTATGAAGTAACTGCTTAGTTTTCTGGAAGGTTCAGCTGAATTGCCTACATGATTCCACCAGCAGAAGGTCACCATGGAAATCTGAGCTTCTAAAAACTGCCTGTCAGTTCCCTGACCTCCAAGGGAAAGTCTAGACTGCTTAATTGCTCTGTTTCTTTTCAATCCATTTTTAACCCACGAAAGTCAGGTCTTAGTGAAACATGTTTGCTTCTGGACATGTGAGCTAAATCTGTATTGCTGGGAGTTCGGTGCACGAGGCATTTGATCGTGTTTGCACAGCCTGTTTTATACGGTGCTTAGGTATATTTTTCAGTACCTGCTCCATGCACTTTTTGCTTTCTTTAATTAAATAAGGAAGATAACTGGATTAATTGCTCTGTCCAGTTTGCCCCTTTTCATTATTCATATGATGAACTGTGAGTATTTCATATTTGCGATTTTATTTTTGCCTTTCCTTTTTGTTAGAATCGGTAATTGACTTTTTCAAATAGCTTGGCCTTTCAAAAGGAAATATCAAACAAATTGTGTTTTGCTCATGCTAGATGAAAATAGTTATATACTTCTTAAATCTCAGCTCCCTGGGAACAGTATGGGAGTGCATCTTGTCCCAGTTCCTCTTTTCTGTGATTCTTCAGCTAGGACTGTCTAGATCCTGGTGAAGGTGAGGTGGGCAAGTAAATAGGTTAAGGAAAGTAAATTTGCATACCTGTGTGTCTTGACTGGTTTCCTATCAGTTAATTCATTCTGGGTTGTATATCTATAAAGCACTGCAGACTGTGGCAAATTTCTTGAATTACCTTACCTTTTAATGAAAATCACTCACCCCTAACCCATTTACTGCTCTTCGGAGCAAGATGAAGAAATAATGCGTGTATGTGATCTGGAAAAGAGTAAGATGAGCTAGACATCTCTGGTAAGTTGGTGACACAGGCATTGTTTTCTCAGTAGTGCTTCTTTCTTCCCCTCTGCTCCCCCCCCCAGAAAAGAGCTATACCGAGTAAATGGAAGAGGAAGAAATGGTGGTGGTTTTTTTGGTTGGTTGGAGCTTGTGGTTGTTGTTTTTCTGTTTTGTTTGGTGGGTTTCTTTTTCTTCCCCCTCCCTCCCGCCTCTTTTTTTTTTTTTTTTTTTTTGAGTAACAGGGTTCCATGTCAATCTCACAGTGGTAAGTAAGCTTCAAACAGAAATACATAATAGTGTTATCTCCAATATTGCTATTAACTGTAAGTGAGAGTTTCTGAGAAGCCATAGATGTCTGGAAATGATCTTTCTAAGGTATTTTAAGTATTACATGTTTTTACAAATGCTAAGTTTTCTTTTTGCAGGAAACAGTAGAGTTTTTGAGCTAAAATGAAAAGGGTTAAAAATGCAACCCCTTGGTCCAAGGCCCTCCAGTGTTGATTATGCTTATTAAAGCTGAATAGTATGCTTTTTGACCAGCTGCTTCTGCAGCACAAATCTCATTTTAGTGTGGAGATTTTTTGCTTACAGGAAAAATCCTTGTACAGGATTTTGGCTTTTGGCTGTGGTCAGAAGTGACGCTTGAATATCAGCATATTCTTTTGTCAATCAAAACATCCTCCTGAACAGTTCAGCTAGTGTTAGCAGGAGATGTGCTAAGGCTCTTAACTGAAATGTGAGCCTAGCTTTTCATCACAGAAACATCTGAGTTTATTTTACAGGAGAATAAAAACCGAAAGTTTTCTTTCCATTGCAGTCCTTCCCTGCAAAATTAAAAACTAACTGGTAGGCATCCACACCTCTCCCTTTGTGCATTGAGTGTCTATAAAGTAAACTTTTCATGGAAAAGTATGCTTTTTCCTTTCAGATTTTTAGTTTCTTCTTAGAAAAGAAAAACTGTGTGTATTCTGAGGGTACTGACTGAGAATATAGTATTGATACATGCTTTAGTTATAGGGACTGTAGAAGACAGCAGCAATGAACAAAAAATGTTTATGTTTCCGAACAGTCTGTCTTCTCCACTATGATCCTTCTTCTGTGAAAAATGGCTGAAAGTGTAAGACTCAAATATCTGCTGCAAACTAATCACTAGAGTGTGTCTGCTTTAAATTTGTCTGTGAAATTATTAGTCTCAAGTACACCTTACAAACGATGGTGAGATCAGGTAGTTTATGCAGTACAATTGCAGTATAACTGCGTGGAAGTGGTTTTTCCAGTTTGTGTGCCTGGTGAAACAAAAATCCTGCTTCCTATTTTTGGTACCTCTTACAGTGTCGAGGATGTGGTTGCCTGCTGTGATCTGTATTAACCTCTGATCTCTGCTTTGTCTTTGCAGCACTGGCTTGAGCCCAACAAGTCCATCTTCAAGCAAATGAAATGTAAGTGTTGAGAACTCATGTTTTAAATCTGCTTTTGAAATGTCCAGAGGTTTTTCTGTGCTTCCATGCAGTAATTTAGAATGTGCTTTATTTATCTCCTGGTGGAAGGAAGCCTTTCATGTCCTATCTGGAACTCCCAAAAAATCCGTGCAACCCTCATTTCACTGTGTGCATCAAGAGCTTTCCTTTACTGTGCAAGGCAGGAGCCAGGGACCAGCTGACATTTGTGGAGTGGTAGATCTAGTGAGGAGAAGACCTGTATGTGCCGTCTCTCTACTTCAGTGAGCTATAGTCAGCCACTGGAACATGGCAGTAAAACATGGAGTGTGACAATCTGCTGTGGTTATTTTATTTTATTTTATTTTATTTTTGCTTGTTGCTGCTGTTGGTGCTGGTGGTTGGTTGGTCGCCTTCCACAACCCCCTGCTTCCTGCCAATGCAGAGCATTAGTTTAAGATTGTTGTTACAGCCAAGTAAACTTAAGTGCTAGGTAGTGGCAGTTTAAGTAGTGAGTTCCTGCCGTAGACAAGTGGAAAACTACAACTGTTATTTCAAAACTACTCCTTAAAATAGAAATAAATCATTTGAATCGTCCTTTTGAAATGTTATGATCTAGCTCATCCTTTCCGTTAAATGGTCCAACTGTGAAGAGTTCTACATTAAACAGAAGTACTTTGATACTCGGAATGTACATCCCGCAGCAGAAGAGATTGTTTATTTGGCTGTTCCTGGAGACTTGACTTAGGTCACTGGGAGTTGTTTAATATAAGTTGTTGTCTATCTGCTTAGTTTATGAAATGAAGGAGAATTTTACTCCCATACATAACCTTCTGTATGCAATTGCTTTGTGTTTTAAGCATGAATACAGGGTGTCTTTTGTATGGGAGACTGCTAATTTTAAAATATGATGAGGCTAAAGAGATTGTCAGATATGTAAAAACAAGCAAACAAAAAACCTCCTGGGTGTGGGCTAGATGACATGGAATACTTCAAGAAATTCCTCCACTAATGCTGCAGTAGTATATATTGCAAGATATGTACACGTGTGCATATAAGCGTGCACACATGCCTAGCATATTCGATATGAACTGTTACTGTCTAGTGTTTAGGTAGCTGAAGTGTTACGCACTTTGCATAGCAACATATTCAGGAACTCTGCCGATAGATGCACTAAGAGTGTTTTGATTTATTCAAAACAACTCTATCTGCGTATAGATGTTGCTTAGAGGTGATCAATGGTAGTCAATAAATTCCGTAGATGTTGTGATGTGATGGGCTTATCAGAGGACTTCTGTGTCTTTTGTGTTAGAATCCTAATCAAAACTCTGAAAATGTGTAGAAAGAAGCAAAATAAAATGCAGATAGGATGAGGTTATTTATCATTGTGGAAAGTGATAGGTCTCAACAGCAACAGAAAAAAAGAATTAGAGGCCAACAAAAGTGTTTTGTTACCATCTTTAAATTTAGGACGCAAATAGAGTTAAACGTGTGGTTGGCTTTTCATGAGCAACTTCAGTTCAATACTTGCATAACTTATCTTTATTTTTTGTCACAGATGTAGGACTTCACTTGCTACAATAACCGTTTAAGGAAACAGAACAAGGATGTATATTTTGTATAAATGTGTAGCATCCATGTAAATTATGGATAAATATATCTTTCTTTCCCACAGGTTTCAAGGATATTTTTATAAGCATTTCACATCAGGAACCTCTCAATTTATTTTTCTAGAAATACACTATGTTAATGTAGAATACTAAACAATTTCTAAAGGCATAGAAGGTTAATTTGTATTTTGTCTAAAAATACTCAATTTACTATGCAAAGATTTAGACTCAGAAGCTAGTTTATAAATTACCAATATTAATTTGACAAGCATCATAGTCTGAGATGACCCAAGTGAGGACTGAAATTAGTAGCAGGTGGAAAGCATAAAAACTGAAGCGATGAAGAGACTGGTTAACAGAGCATACATTATGTATATCTGACTTCTGGGAGAAGTGGTGGTAGAAAGCTGTTAACTGTGAGTGTATCAGGTAGAGGTTTCCTTTTCTTTCTTTGCCATTAAGGAATTTGGAACACTGTGAAATGATCTGTTTTGTAAGAATGGATATTAATTTCCTCTGATGCAAGAGTAGTCTGTATTTAATACTAATAATGTAAAATATTCTAAATTTGATTGAATGCTTGGATTTACATATGATTACAGTGCACTTGGATACATGCAGCAAAACCAGAGAAATGCTGCATACTTGACCTCAGGTACCATTTGTGGGGGACTGCATTTTCCCCTGCTCAATAACAAGTTTTTCAGTGTATTTATTAATACAGCCTTGCTTCCAGTAACACATTTAAAAATTCTTTATAAGGCTACCTAAGGTACTTGCATCTTTGTGGTTCTAGATAAAGGCCTTTTTAAATCAATGTATGTGTTCTTTTGCATGCTTTTTTTGTACTGTTATTCTCCCTCACATGTCAGCAGTAACGGAGTTCCTCTCCATTTGGCCATCTTCTAATGTTTTTGTACTTATTTTATGTCTAGAAATGTCTTGGTGTAAATCCTATTGGTCACTTCAGTGGTAATGTTTAAAAAGGACAGTTTTCCCATCCTCTCCCTGCCCCCCCCCCCCCCTTCATTTTTAAGGTTATTTTATATAATAAGTATGCAACTATCCTGTAACCTAGTTTGTTGGAAATATCCAACCGTTTGGGTTTTGTTCTTGATGACAGTGGAAGAGGATCTGTTTTGTTGCTCTGAGTTTTGTACATGTTTTTCTTGCTGTCCTACATCCCAGATGATCTGCTAGAGTAATGTAAAGAGGATATTTTGTCGTGTCAGGCCATTGGAATTTGCTAAGAAACTTTAATTTCCTTCATCTCTTATGCTGTCGTCAAATGGGCAAATAGCTGGAATGAACCAGAGAAAACAGGAATGCAAGTGTAGAGATGGACTGTGCAAAACTTTCTTACAGATTCTTAAACAAACTAACTTGTTGTAGATTTTTTCATGCCTCAGTACAAATCTAAAAAAGAATTTAACCAACTATGAGGTCTGTAAATCCATTAACAGTTAAAACAGGAAGCTTCCTATGATTCTTTGGGCACTAACCTGAGTGTTCTATATTTTTTATCTTTGACACTATGAGGATTTAGTAACACAATTTGAAGCATTTTTATAACTGGTTGATGAAAGTCCACCTTGCCCTGTGTTGTTGTACCATAACTAATTGAGTGCAGTGAGGAAGACACCACAGTTTGAGGCTTATGATAGATCAGGTATCTCTTAGGCATAAAAGAAAAACACGGAGTAGCGTTCTGTCTTAGGCATGCTGTGGATGAACATCTGATTCACTTGATATTGGAAGAGGTATATGGAATCAGCAATATATGGCTTAGAGTTCCCCAGAGGTCCTTCTGCAGCGTCAGCGAACACGAAGACAGTGTGAGTGTAAGATTTTTTTTTTTTTTAAATGAGTGCTAGCTTTTGATAGGACAATGTATTTCAGAGAATCTGTAACATCAAAGAGAGATACAGGAAATTTTCTGCCATATTGCATTCTCAGGCTATGAAGATAACTTAAATATGCTTTTGTTATCCATCTGTACTCCATGTTTAGTTGAAAAAAAAGAAACAAACCAGCACTGCCAATACAGACCCTTGCAGAAGCTAATATTTATGCTGGGTGAAAAGCAGGTTCTTAAAAACAAACAGGAATCCTTCCCAAAATTGGCAGCCGAGAATCTTCCATCCTTTTTCCTCTTTGGTTCACACTTCTAGAACTTCAATCAAGTTTTTCATCGTCTTTTTAAAAATGTATTTTCTCTTACATAAATATTTCTTTTCTATTGTTTCAGATTGTCTGTCAATGAAGGAAATGATAACAGTGTAGTTTTTCTTAGGCTTCTCATTCCCTGTAAGCTCTTCATATATATAGAAGACTTGAATGATTCAGGAGGCCTTGCTTAAAAATAGATGCACCTGAGACTGAGTGTCTTGCATGGTATATGTGCCAAGGGGCGTAGCTCCCACATCCCTCTTTGTTTTGGTCAGGGTGTTGGTGGTTTGGTTTTCAGCTAAGAGCTCCTTATTGTTTAGTGTACATTGGATAGTTTGTCTTAGTTAAGCACAACTGAAATGTTAAAAATATACAATCAGTTGTCACAAAAAAACCATTCATGCTCTGTGAAGGTCTAGGTTGTGCCATCAAAGGCTTCAGCATTTGAAATAATTTAAATAGGTTTTATTCTTTCTTTGCTTTCATCTCTTACATGGTGTTAACACATAAACTGGCAAATTAATAGCCCTATTGGAATGGAGTTTACAGTCAGTACTATTCTCTGCACTAAAATCCTTTGAAATGATTATAATTGTGAATCTTTTTTGGTGAGAAAGCAAAGCCTGTGATGGTAGGATATTCTGACAAAGCCTTGGCATTTCACTACACCAGCTGCTCTTTATCTGGCAGATAAAGGACCACTCTGAGAGAAAAGGCTTACAGATGTTATAGCCCTGATTTTATTCGGACTGGTTCTGTGTTGAGGAAACATTCTTCTGAAAATAGAGTTCTGTTTTGGGAAGGTTTGTTGTTAGTATATCCACTTTAATGTGTGAGTAAGAGGTAGCGAGTAATTTTCAAGGATCATATTGTTTTTAATATTTCAAATTGCAGGTTGGGATTGTGCTGTTCTTGTGGGTGTTGCTGAGAAAGGATATCTGTTTAACAGGCTGCAGCAGCCTTGTTTTGTATTCCTCGCTGCTCTTCTGAGGACCAATATTGTTACAGAAGCCTGAGTCTAGGAAGAGGCTTGCAAAGTAGGCTTTCAACTGCCTTGCCCAATCACACATCACGTACAGTCCTCCTGCTACAAGGACAACATTTCTATTGTAACCTTAGGCATTGAGTGATTGTGGGCTATTATTTAGTGCAGTGTATGCTGTCCTTTCCTCCCTGTGTTGCTCTTTGCACAGGGAACAGCTGTTGCTTTTCTGCAGCTACTGCATACTGCCAGAGCTTGGCTCTTCTGCTATAACTCTTGCACCATTTTTATATATTTTTTTTTAACCACAGCCAAAGATTCAGTCATTTCATTGACCTCCAAAAATATGGGTAAAGTTCAGTGCATTTTTAGGGTCTTGTTGTACTAGCTAGGGCCTTGCAGAGCCATACACTAGCTGTTCTTGTTTCTGCATCCCTGTTTCAAGCACTAACTAATTCTAAATCTGCCAGATTTAAAAGTCCTTTTTTTTTTGCTGAGGAGAGCTCTTACTCATTTAATACAAGTTGACTCTTCTATCAAGTTTTGTAAGCAGAACCATATTCTGAAAGCACAGGATTTTCTCCCTTGCTTAGTTGTAAGAAGGCTATTAAGAAAAGATAGAACCATTTAAAATGAGTTACGTTATCTTTCACTTTGTCCAGGCAATGTGACTTCTTCGTACATTGCTCTATGACTGTTTTTCCATTCCTGGGACATTAAATTCAGTTTACCTTCTGGTTTGCCACTACAGAGCAGGAAGGACATAGCAATGTTGTCTGTTTCACAGCCAAGTTCCAGTCAGTTTAAGACAATGCTGCAGTCACATCTAAGCCAAAGCCCACAGAAAGCAGTCTTAGTGTTTCTCTTGCCTTCAGTGGCCTTGTCCAGATTTGATTACCTTGAAGGTTCAGACCATGCCTAGAGAACACTTAAGGCTTGTTTTTCTTTCCGCATCACCTCTTGCTTCCTTGATTTCTTTTTTATCTGTATTTTTTCTCTGTCATTCCCCATCTCTTCTGATGTTCTTGTGTGTCTGAAATAAGAAGTTATTTAAACATGGAAAATAATGTGAAATCAACAGTTTTTTTTTTTTAATTGATGCTGACCATATTAAGAAAAAGTGCATCAAGAAGCCTTGGAATGGGAAGATAATCCTTCATCTTCAAAAGCAGTTGAACCCTCTGAAGGATAAGAACCATAACAAAAAATGCCATGCGTTTTTATTTTCTGTTGCTTTGGTACATCCCATGGAATTATGTGATACCCACAGATGTGTTTCTGGAAATTTGCAGCATACAGGTAAATACTGCAGTCAAAGTAGTGTCAGTAATATCAGGATTGTTGAACCAGTAGTAACTGATTTTGCAGTTTGTATAAGCCAGTGGGCTGGTAAGCTTGAGAACATGCTAGAGTAAAATGTTCTGGTAGCTCAGCAATTACTGTTATAGATTACAATAACTAAAACATAATTCTATGTTTCATCTGTTTTCTTCTTCCATTATCACTGTATTTTTTTTTTTTATTTTTGTACTTTTTTTCTGCCTTTTCTTCTTTTCTTCCCGTAAAAGCACCATCTCTTCAAGATTCAGGAATGTTAGATTGACTCTGCACCTTGAGTATAAATTAAGACTAAGGGACATTTAAAGCTAACTAGAATATTATATATCCACACTTCACTATGGGCTAACTAGAATATTATATATCCACACTTCACTATGGCATAAAGTTGCATAAATACTTTCCTTAAAAAAAAAAAAAAAAAAAGAGAGAGGAAAAAAAAAGAATAAAAACTGGTTAAAAGTAGGAGTCTGTAAAATGTTGAGAACTACTGTAATTGTCTATGGAAAGTTTTGTATGTTAAATATTTTAATAAAAGGACTATAATTCTACACTTGGGTCTCTAGGACACTTTCCCAAATGAGTACGGCGATCACATGTTCCCATTTTATTTGAAGCCTCAGCTCTTCCTCTGTTTCTGGCTGTCTAAAATGACTGTGCTGGTAAACATTTTGGTAGAGAGGCCCCTCGTGCTGCTGGCAGAGCCGAGACCTTTGCTGCTTGGACAGGAGTTCTGTCTTTGTGCATGATCCAGCCCTATGCTCTATCGTGGGGTTACCTGCGGGCCTGCCAGTTACCATGGCTCGTGTAACAGAGCTGTGCTTTTTCTTCCCACACCATTTACTTTTTGAAGATGCAGTATTTTTCTTCTCATTGCTCACTGGAATCTAAAACATTAATATTACCAGGCTACAGATAGCTCTGAGGGCTTTCTGTACCTGCATATAGTGCCTGATGTGGTATTTTTAAGTCCTCTAATTGGTTTTCACGCTTCTTTTATCCTACCATGATTGTTGCAAGACTCCTCTTTGATTAGAATAATGGTCTTTTATTTGCTCTCAGCCCCTTCTGTGATCACCAAAGGATCACTGGCCTAGGGTTAGATAATATCTTGAATGCTATCAAAGATGCATCACTAGGATATAAAGCTGTGCTCATTAATGCAGAACTGAGAGAGACAGTGAAATCTTTTCTGTTATTGTGATTCCTTCTCTCTCCTTCTCTCTCCTTCTCTCTCCTTCTCTCTCCTTCTCTCTCCTTCTCTCTCCTTCTCTCTCCTTCTCTCTCCTTCTCTCTCCTTCTCTCTCCTTCTCTCTCCTTTCTTTCGAGAAGCGGAAGTGTATTTAAGGCCTGCTATTGATAAGGTAGCTTAGGAGTAGTTAATGTCTTATTAAATACTGGAAATAGAAACAGTTTTTCTGTCTTGAGCTTACTTATCCAAATTTAATTAATGGCTTCTTCCATTTTGTTGTCTAGGCATCATCATTACCAGGAATAACACTTATTCTTAACACCTTCATGCCTCATTGATGCAAATGTTTCCTGTTTATCAATTGCCAAAAGGAAAAAGAAGGG
>VXAL01010206.1:3544-67775 GCA_013399475.1 Chauna torquata | reverse complement strand
GGGGGGGGAAGGCAAACCAAAAAAGAGCAGTCCAAGTGTTTTTTGTACTGCTCGGATCAAGCAATAAGCCCTGTGAGGTGCAAAACCGTGTATAAATTGCTTTGCATAGGCTGTTAGTCTTTTGCATGTTCTTTGGCCTTTGTCATTTATTCTGTTCTTTTCATATGTAAATATAATATGTATTGGTTGTGTTTGATTCCCTGCCGGATGCTTCAGAGCTAACCTTCGCACAGGCTACTTTGTAAGACTCTTGGAGGCCACTCTTTCAGAGTGGCTGAGGCAATGTTTTTTGCTACAGTTCTCATGCTTTTTCTTTATAACGTTTCAGCTCATCCACCATATACCATGTGCTTTAGAGTGAAATTCTACCCACATGAACCCCTGAAGATTAAAGAAGAGCTCACCAGGTATTTTTTTTTGTCTGTGCATTTAATATACATTGTTAACAAGTCCAAAATAAGACAGCTTGTTGCTAGGGCTTAGGTTCTCATTGTTTGTGATAAAACGCTATGGCAGCCAGACGTTTGCGCTACTGATAATCTTCTTTATTTATTGTGATACCTATGGAGTTTTAAAAGCAGATTGAGGGGACTTTTCCTAATATACAGAGAAGTAGTGATGCTGTTGGGGAACTTCCAGAAAGAGGCAATGATCAAATGGCTGGGCAGGTATTATGCTACCTCTTCCACATGGAAGGATTGTGGACTTGAATAAGTTCCATCCATTTCTTAGGTTTTCTTTTTTGTGTGTGAAATAAGCTGTGAAGTTTAATTTAGTAATGGCTCTATCTCTTTCAACAGGAATATGAATTTTCTTTTTCTTTTTTCTTTTGTCTAATTGACTTTTTGAATTGAAGTGTCTGTTGTTAAGACCAGGAGCAATATAGTGTTTTTAAAGCACAGATAGACTCTAGAAAACCGATGCAGAAGTGAAATGTATATATATATTTAAAGTAGTTACTATAGAAGTTAAGACATCTTGTTGCTTGCATTGGAATTTACCAGTGCTTTCAAAACACACTTTTGCAACAGATCAGTTGTACTTAACGAATGGGATTTTTGTCCATTCTGCTAACTATTGTGAACATTCTGTTGCTCTAGATATTTTTCAAGAAAAGTATTGGGGAAAAATGTAGGAAAGTAACAGCTCTTTCGACCTCTGTGCCAGCCATGCAGGACTGTATGTCAGCCTTACCACATTGTTAGTCAGCAGGTCACACTGCTAACTAATAAGCGCGTTGCAGAAGCACAGAGCAATGGAGCACTTGTTGCTTTGAGCTCTTCACTGATGCTTTCCCCAAGCCCTGCAAATTCTTATGCTCTCAAGTCACTTTGTGAATGGGAGCAATTCCGTTATCCTTGGTCTCGTAGTGAAAGTTTCAGAACAGCTTGCATTCTGCTGAATGGTAAGTTTACAGTTTGTATAGAGCAGCTGGAACATGCTGTTCGTATTATAGATGTTTATCTTGGGTGAAGTACTGAAACTGTTTAGCTGAGGGAACAGGTTATAAACCAGGAAGTCAAGGAAGGGATTCTCATTATTTGTTAATGTTTGTCCTTGAATGAATGTTTTACGTTTTGTGAACCATAGTTTAAACCTTCTAGAAAGGTGTAGACCTTGCTCATGCAAGAGCCTTAATTAATTTTTTTTTATTTTTTTTTTTTCTTTTAACTACTTGGATACCCTCCCAGCAGAAGTTTTATCAAAATGTAAAGCACCTTGAATTAGCTCACTGATTGTGCTGTCAGTATGTTTGTCTTTTCTGGAACACTTCAAACTGATTTTTAAAGTCAAGCTACTGTTTGAAAAATTTTATGGTCTTTTGTTAGAAGTAGTACTATAAAGGTACTAGACAACCTTAAAAAGGAGAAATAATCTCTCTTTTCAAATGTTCACCTAGTGCACGTGGCACCTTTTTGCATCTGATCAGCTTTATAGTTTTCTAATGTTGCTGTTTGGGAAGCTTTGCTTGGTGTCTGCCCAGATCTCTTACACAATGTCAAGGTATGGGAAATGCTCCTGAAATTACTACAGCAAAGGGTCAGATTCAAGACGTTGCTCTAAATTGGCCGGAGTTAATTTTTTTTCTTGAATTTCCATGATTGGTGAAATTCAAGAAGAAGAAGGTCAATTCGTATTTGACAGAGGGCAGTAATGAAACCTTGACAGGTGATTGGCTGTTTGGTATGGGATTTTTTTGGTGGTAGGGGTTGGGTTTTTTTTATTTGTGTGTTTGTTTGGGACTTCTGCTCTGTTCAGATGTTCTTTGCGGTGTGTGCTTAAGATGATTTGAAAATGAATTAATAACATTGTCACACACTGACTTAAAAGTCATCTGTACTTTATAGCTGTATATACGGTCAGATGAGTCATAGTAAAAGTGCTTTGCGTTTCTCATTCTGTACATGCCTGAACGTATCACAGAGCTGCTCTCTTGCTTCTCTAGCTGGGTAGAAATCTGATGGGTGCCTGTAGTCCACACTTAGATGATGAAATTAAGAGACAGTAAGACTCATCCTGCCACATTGACATACTACTGTTTGGTTCAGAATATTAATTAACCCTGCCTATATCCTCTGTGCAGATTACTGTTGATGCAGTCTTTGTAAAAGCTTTATAGGAATAAATCTTTAATGAAGCATCTTAGAGACATCAGGGAGATGTACACATGTTTAAAAAAGCTATTTTTCTTGCTATTCCGTGGCAGTATTTGATATTAAAAAATATTTTTGGTACATGAAACTGTATGTATGGTGTAAACTGTGTGATTTCTGTGAAAATAGTGTAAAATGGAGAGAAATACTACTCTAGATTTGGACATCCTTACCAGGAAGAAAATCAACTGTTCGTCTCCTCAGATTACTGCTGCTTCATTTCTGTCCTACCCTGGGTAGGCTGGACTGTAATCCCTGAGGTAGTCTGTTGTTTTATTGTAGGAGTTGTTTTCAGGAAATTAAGATGGCAAATAACCTAGCTGAAGTCATCTATCTGTCTGTAATATTATAGAAAAGAAGCTGTAGGAATCTGAAAATGTGTGCACACTGCAGCCAGGAATGCCCTGGGCAAAGCGTTGAGCCACGCACTTGCCTGTCACTACATTTAGTTCCACTGTTCAGGATGCTTGTGAATATTGTCTGTCACATTATACCAATCCAGCTGCTTACTTTCATCTTCCCTTGTTTTAATTAACGATCACTTCCACAGCCATGCTTTTGAAATAAAATCAATGCCTGCCTCTGGATATTAAAGAACTTTGAGATACAGGGTTGCTGCATAAGAAATTCTGTGGACTCAGGACAAAGTTGGAGCATCCTGCTGGAGATGTAGGTTCTGTGTGGTCCTCGAACACTGTGTTCTCTAGAGTCGGCTAATGTTAGGATTTCAATCCACAAGTTAACTTTATTGGCCATGGCGATTGTTGCCTTGAGCTCTCTTGTTTCTGCAATAACAGACTACGTGAAACCTGACCTGTCAACAAAGTCCAAATCTTAATTCACTTGAATATTTAACTTTCTTAACTCATCCCTTTAACTTGTCTTAACATGGATTTAGATGGTCTGTTGTTGTTTTTGGAAGTACTTTCTCCTCAGAGGGGCAGCGAGGCCGTCCATGTTTGAAACCAGTTTGAGGAAGATCAAAGACACACTTATTCTTTAAGAGTTAAACTAATCAGGCAGTTTTTCCAGTTTTTCCAATGCCTTTTAAGAAATTGTGATGAGAAAGTGGCAAGGATTTAACTTACTTTGCTCAAATGAGCGGGCCTCTGAATTTGTTTCAGGTGCACTGGAGGCTTGGCAGGATGCAACACAAACAGTGAATGTAGATTTTTTGAATGATTTGTGGAATCTTTTAAACAGAGAGAAGCACTCAGCCTTAGCGAGAAGAGTGGAGGTCTTCTGTACGTCTCTGAGGGTTTGACTTCTGCCTTGTGTAGTATCTGGGGGACATCATGCTTTTCTGAATGGTACATCTGTGGCTTTCTGTCTTGGGATATTTGGTGGTCTTATAGGCGATACAAAGTCGGAACAAAGAACTTCAGTTTTGGAAAACAGCATTTAACTGTCTTCACTGAACATCCCTAATGAGAGGAGTAGCTACTAGTTTTTAATTAGGCAATAGCAACATAACAGGCAGGTCCTCACGACTCCCTTGTTCCCTGTCACACATACCTGTAAAACATAGTTTCAGATTCTTTGCTCTTTAAATCAGCATCTGCTATACAGCCTGTTTTCTGGCTGACACTCCAGGGGACCCAGGTAGATGCCTTGAATATGTATACTTTCTGTATTGCTGCTAATTTCCCTCTTCTCCTTACTTCCTTTTACTTCATCTTTTACTGCGGTGCATTCCAGTTGCTTTTGCACAGAGCATTATAGTCTTGGTAGGGAGAACATTTTTTCTTTAGCCATATGTATGGAACCACATGCAGAAAAACATGATATTCCAGGGTTCAGTGTAATGGTTAAGATTATTCTCCTGGCTTGTCATGCAAAGATGTAAAGTTGCCATGAAAGGAAGTTGTAACTATAGAGGCCATTCAATCCACTGTACATACAGCATCCTAGCACCCTCTCTGCAAAGCACAGATATTTTTGCTCTGTGCCTGTCTTCACTATTCTTTGATAACAGATCAGAGCCCTTGGAGGGTCCACAGCTGTGAAAGTGTGAGATGTTGCATGTGAACAGAATGGGAGCAGTCAAGGGAGTATGAAGAGATGAATGCAACGACCCATCACACTTGGGCCCATTTTTCTACTGTTTATTCTTTTCAGTGTTCTTGTTTAGGTAATAAATAAATCAGTGTTTGTTCTTTCTTATGTAATAAAGCAGCCGAAGGCCTCATGCCTTGTTATCTCTAAATCCCTACATTATACTGTGTATGTATAATTAAAATGAGAAAATAAGAAGTCATTTGAGGTCCCAAAGGAATGATCTAAAATGCTACAGATAATACTGTATCAGTAATCCATGATTATTGTAGAAAACACTGAGAAGCAGAAGGGGGGCATGGGTGAGTAGGTGGTGGAATTAACCAAAGATGGATTATTTCAACTAGCTCTCATCATGCACTTTTTTGCTAATGCAGGTTTCCTAATCTAAGCAGCAGTTCTTCAATCACTAGGCTGTCATAAAACAGTGTAATAGGTACTTTGGTACAAGAAAAGCAGATGAAAAGTGCTTAACTGGAAATCATATAAATGACAAAAACTTGGGGAATGTAAACATGGCAAATTAAAGAGCCCTGAGTGAGCTAGCCTGGGCAAGGAATAACAATAAAGCTGTACGCATGCAGGGCTTGACTAGCCCTGTCACAAACAGCTGTACTCGATGCTGCCTTGCACTGGAAGAGCCTGGTGATTTTCCCTCCAGATGTGAGGAGCTAGTTGAGGCCAGCAGTGCTCCTGTTGGTTGTTAATGCTTGAGTACCAAACCATTTATCTTGCAATAAGTTCATCCTTCCAAAGATGAGATAATATTGGGTGGACATGCGCTGCTGAACCGTGTTCCAGATACAACCTAGGAGTACCTCTACCTCTCTGGGTGCCCTTCTCAGCTCTTCTGAAGATGTGAATTGGTAGCTATTCCAATGCTTCTGCAAGTCCACTTCTCTGTTTTGGCCTTCTGGAGGTCATATTGGCAGTTGGCAAGTGAGTTTATAGTTTTAATAGTATTGGACTCACAGTCAGATAAAGTAGCATAGGTCTTAAAAATGAATGAGAGTTGTTAGTAAGAGTGCTTAGTACTGGCAGGCTTGTGGCCAGCATTCAGGGTGGTAAAAGTAAAAAACCAAAGATTTTCAGTGAAGCTTGTGCCTGTGGGTGAAGGAGAGCTGAGAGGTTCAGAGTCCCTCTTATGTCTCTGAGGGGAAGTCAGGAGAGCTGAGAAGATGCAGGTCTGTTTTGGAATCCTGCAGAGAAGAAACTATTCCTGTACTGTGTTGAGGCTTTTATGTATTTACAATTCAAAACAAAGCTACAGCCTGTCCCTTACAATTGCTTTGTCCTCTTTATTCGTTATTTAGTTACTTACTGTGTAGCATTAAATTTTTTCCCATGTAGCCAGTGCTGTCAAGTAGCTGGCTGGCACAGCAATGTTTCACACTTTCTGCTTTTCTCAAGGAAAGACCATGCGTAGTGATGCAGTCACCGACCAGCTCTGAAGCCAGAACAAGCCCATATATTGCTAGATCCAGGTGACAGTTGCTATCTTGACCACAGAAACGAGAGGTATGAGATTATTGGAGAGCTGTCATTCAAGTGATGTTACCATGATTTCTCCATGCCCATACCAGGACAGAAAGTGGGCTATTTTTCTTTCTGATGGAATACTTTTATATTATATACTTACATTATATACTTATTTTATATATAAAATAAGCAATACTATTGGTTCAGACTTCTCTGATGATTTTTACTGTCTAGGAGTTGTGTAAGTTCAGGATGGGGTTATGGGATGCTACTCTTCTTTTTTTTTTTCGGAGTCCTTAGCATTAGAACAACTTTCCACAAAGCATACAAAAAAAGGGGGTGGTTCTTCCTACAGACTCTTGTTAACACAAACAACAGTGATGCAATTACCCAAATAAGTTAGCAAGGTAGTTCCTACTACATTTGCTGTTGGATATTTGTGGGTGGATCATACAGCTGGCCTTTTCTGAGTAAGAGAAAAAGATTGTTTTTTCTTGTGTTTGAACAAACGTTACATTCTGAGTCATGATGACTGTGACCCTAGTTCCTAATTCCTCTGCTAGAATTTGGATTATGACTGATTAGGTGAATTGAAAGGGCAGCTGCTGTACTAACATCTCTGTGGCATACTTGTTAACGTATGTATCTTACAAGAATTTTGAGGGGTTTAAGCCACTGTAGCGTGAACAAAACTTTCATATTTTTTCAGAAAAGCAAGAAAACAGATGGATGATCTTCTCCCCACCTGAATTCACTAAAGTTAGGTTTCTTGAATTGTTCTATTAGGAGTTTTAACAATTACATTCCTGCCTACTCAATTGAGTATTCTTTTCCGGATCTCTTACTCGTGAATTTGTCTAATCCTTCCTTTTTTGAACTTAGTAGTACTGTTTTGTCTTGACAGCCTCTTGTGGCAGTTAGTTCGCTACCTGCTATATAAGGTGCTTTCTTTCATGTGCCTTAAGCAATCCCTTCACAAAATCACCGAATGGGCAGGGTTGGAAGGGACCTCTGAAGATCATCTAGTCCAACCCCCCTGCTGAGCAGGATCACCTAGAGCACATTGTGCAAGGTGGCATCCAGGCGGGCTCCTCTGAACTCACTCCAGTAGTTCCATGTCCCTGTTGTACTGGGGAGCCCAGAACTGGACACAGTACTCCAGGTGTGGCCTCCCCAGGGCTGAATAGAGGGGGAGGATCACCTCCCTTGACCTGCTGGCAACACTCTTCTGAATGCACCAGAGGATACCGTTGGCCTTCTTGGCCACAAGGGCACATTGCTGGCTCTTGGTCAGCCTGCTGTCCACCAGGACTCCCGGGTCCCTCTCTGCAGAGCTGCGCTCCAGCAGGTGTCCCCCCAGCCTGTACTGGTGCTTGGGGTTGTTCCTCCCTAGGTGCAGGACCCTGCACTTGCCCTTGTTGAACTTCATGAAGTTCCTCTCAGCCCAACCCTCCAGCCTGTCGAGGTCCCTCTGAATGGCAGCACAGCCCTCTGGGGTATCAGCCACTCCTCCGAGCTTTGTGTCGTCAGCAAACTTGCTGAGGGTACACTCCATTCCATCGTCCAGGTCATTGATGAATAGGTTAAACAGTACTGGACCCAGTACTGACCCCTGGGGGACACTGCTAGCTACAGGCCTCCAACTCAATTCCGCACCACTAAGCACAACTCTCTGAGCTCTGTCATCCAGCCAATTGCCAATCCACCTCACCGTCCACTCATCTAGGCCGTACTTCCTGAGCTTGTTTATGAGGCTGTTATGGGAGATGGTGTCAAAAGCCTTACTGAAGCCAAGGTAGACCACATCCACCACTCTCCCCTCCTCTACCCAGCTCATCATAGAAGGATAGCAGATTGGTCAAACAAGACTTCCCCTTGGTGAATCCATGCTGACTATTTCTGATCACCTTCTTATCCTCCACATGCTTAGAGATGACCTCCAGGATGAGCTGTTCCATCACCTGTCCAGGGATGGAAGTGAGGCTGACTGGCTTGTAGTTTCCTGGGTCCTCCTTCTTGCCCTTTTTGAAGACTAGTGTGATGTTGGCTCTCTTCCAGTCCTTAGGCACCTCTCCTGTTGTCCACGACCTTTCAAAGACGATGGAGAGTGCCCTAGCAATGACATCGGCCAGCTCCCTCAGCACCCGTGGGTGCATTGACTTCCCCCAGCTCTGGTATTGCAGGATTTGGTGAATGAATCCACTTCATTCACCTTTCCCACTGCCTTCATGATTTTGTAAGAGTGAGTCTTATTCCCCTTCAGGCACTGTCTCTCTTTGTAAGGGAAGGTCTATCCTCTCACTCATTTTAGTTGTTCATCTCTTTATCAAGCTCAGCTGTATCCTCTGTAGGATGCAGAGGCTAGAGCTAGGTATAGCATTTAAGATGTGATTACACCAAGGTGTTACATAACAGCAAAATGCCTCTCTGTCTGTTCTGATTGTTTTTCCCAATGACGCTCAACATTTTATTGCTTTTTTTGGCTGCAGCTGCACACTGAGCTGGTGATTTCAGAGACTTGTTTGTGGTGACTCCAAAAGCTATCTGTCAACTCTGTGTTTTATCAACAGCGAGTAGCATGGTGGCTTTTCTTTAATATGTAAGATATCAAAATACTTCACAAATATTTGTGAGTAGACAAGTAATACATTTTTTTAGAGAATATGTATTTTTTCTATTAGTCTTGCTACCTAGGTGGTGGTGTAAAGCAAAGAACAAATGTTCTCTTCCGTGTAGTATTAAACACTAGCGTGTAGTAGTTAGTGCTTAGGTTAGATTCATAGACTGGCAGGAAAGTAGAGCACCTGCAGTGTAACTAATTCCATCAACTGTAGAAGACAGAATGCAAATTTAGTGTCCAGAATAATATCTACAAAAAGCTCACAAATTCTGCTGGGAGAGGAGGGCACCCAATCCAGGAATAAGTAAACACAGGTATTTGCACTCTGCAACTCTGCACCTGAGTATGCACTGTAGCATGGGAAAGAGCAATACAGTCAAAGCCAGACACCATGCTGAGATAACGAGTTTCAAAACATTGCTGGATCTCTCAAGACAACCATGTCTGTTGGCTGGAAAGGTTTTGGCAACACTGGGAGAAATGCTTGGTACTGGAATAGAATGAGTGACTTGAACACAAGAAAAAAAACTATGTGGACAAACCACAGATTTTGACTGTGGGAAAGCTTTCTTGCCTCACTGAACATCTTAAAATAGGTAGATAAATAAATAGACAATTAAACACTTAGAAACACAGTGTCTGTGGGTCACAAATACTGCCTGAAAACATGAATAGATAGTGCTGACCCTCCACTTGCAGTTGCGAAAAGGGCTTGGCTAACCTGAAGTTGAATCATCTGTATGGCAAACAGATGATAGAAGTGAGGTTATTCAGATGAGGTTGTAACTGTGAACGTAAATGCTAGAAGCATATGTTTACTGGCTGGCTGGTAAGCCTTAGTATTTAGACAGGGCTGTAAATTAGGCTATAAAGTTGTGCTAGGGCTTGGAAAAAAAACATAGCAGTGGTGGAAGAGCACAAGAAGCAGCAAAACCAGATCTGAATCTCTAAGTTACTTCTTTTAAGTGTAGGCAATTTTAAGTACATATGTAAACCTTATGGAAGTCAGTAGTCAGGTACACATTCATAGGTCTTTGCTGAGCTGGGACATAAATTACTTTAGGAGGATTATAGGAATTGGCCAAGGTTGAGACAACCTCTTGCAAAGCTTACAACTTCAGCTTTCAGTCCCAAGTGCATGTATCTGCTACATTTGAGAGAATTCCATAATGTCTATGTTTTGTTCCAAGCTGCCCTGGTTGCTTTGCCTGAAGAAGATGAAGAGTATCCCATGCAGCTTGCTGTGTGGGTGGTCTCTGAAAAAAGACATTTAGACTCTGAATCTGGTTTGCATGGGTATTCCCCTGCCCTTCTTGTAAGTTCAAGTGCTTCCCTTATGTCCCAGCCAACAATTTTGTCCAGGCTCCACTGGGAACTGTGTTCTGTAGCTCTTTTCCCCTCTTAACTGCTGCCATCTGTCTTCAAAGTAGCTTTTTTCCAGAAGTGAAGTAATTCTCTGCAAGTGCAGTTTAAAACCATTTGATTAAGGGTTTTGAAAGACACCAGAAAGGCCACAACTAGTTTTCTCTACCTAGATTTCAATGGTCAAATGCAGGCAGCAACTTAGTAGCATAGGAACTTAGTGACAGAAAAAAATCGATTTTTGTGTTTTATTTTAAAAATTATTAACGTAGTAGGAAGAGATGTGAACAATTTAACAAATCCCATCCCCAAAACAAGTAGTGAAACATTGCAAAACCTAACATCCTTTCATTTATGGTAAGAAAATAAACAGAGCTTCTTTCTCTGACTAGCAAGCACTAGGAATTACATGTTTTCAAGACAGATGAATAGCATCTATGGCCCACTTTTGTGACAAAGCTAGCCTACGTGATGGCTTGAGTTCAGCCCTATTATGCCAGGGCTATCACTGGGAAGAAATCAGCTCTGAGGCACATGTTGTTTTCCCTAAAGTTATGTCTTGTGTGTTGTTGAGGTTCTATGTCCTCTGCTTGCTTTTATGTATTTGCTGTTAACATACCTCTCAGCAAAAGTTGAATTTGTACGTCTATTTTCCCAGTCTTTACAGAAAGAAAATATTCCCTGGTTTGTTAGGGAGACAAGACAAAGAAAAACATGTTATATTAAACTTACAGGAAAAAAAAAATACAATGGAAAGTTTCAGCAACTTTTTAATTCTGATTTGTTTTGTTGTTGTTCTGAACAGCTTACAAAGCTAGTGATTTATCTGGGGTTGATGGATAATAGTACCTTTGATTAGTTCCAAGTAGTTGACAACAATGCATGTATTGACAATTTAGGTTGAAAGAGTATGGATTACTTTTTATAGTAATGAAGCTAAATTTTGAGGGGTAAATTTTTGATAAATTTTAGTATTTTCATATTATGAATGGGCTTAAGCAAGAAGATAGTATAATACCTGTATTTATTCCTATTTGATTTATTTTGGGGGAAAATAAAAAAAACATGCATTTCTTGTTTAAGATAAGCTTAGACCAGTGAGACTATTAAGCAGAAATGTAATAAGGATATTGAGAATCTTTGATCCTGGCCAGCAACAAACTATTTTCTTAGAAATACTACGAATACGCACACTCCCACCCAAACACACATGTTTGTATATATAGAATTTTAGTGGAATGCAGAGAAAAGAGTTTTTTTTGGCCTCATTCTGTGGGGTTTCTTTTTGTGCTGCTTTTGTCTTTGATCCTAAGTGCCAGTATAATATCATAGTAACCCATCACAATTTTTTTTGTATTTAGGGCTGTCCCCTGTGTTAAAGAAACTGATTTTAAATTCTATTAAATTCATGTATGTGTATTTTGGGGTTATTCTTACAAAATAACTGTCTATGGGAGGGAGAGGGAATTCCTGCCATCTTAGTTCAGGAATCTAACTTGTGATTTATTGCATAGCATTAAAGGGAGGGGTGGGGGGGAGAGAGAGTGAGCCTGAATCTTGACTAGGTGCTTTGAGTCATCCTGAAGGGTTTTCCATTCTCCCTAAGTTGTGAAAATAATGACCTGTAATAGATGACTCAGATTTGGCAGTCCTGGTGCATAGTCCTATTACACAGGAAAGAATTTCTTATAAAGCTTAATTTTTCTTCTTGTAAATAGCAAAATAGAATAGTAACAGTTCATAGTGCTTGCTCCCATCCATACAGCTGGAGAGTTGCACCTGGTGCAGCTCTGAGACTTCAGATTCATAGCTCTCATTTCAGCCTGATGTCTGTACATGTGGGTTGGGAGCAGCGGGCTAATATGCTTTTCCACAATCCTGTTTAGTTTCATATCTCTTTATAGTCATTTTCAAACTCAGAAACCATCAATGTGCAGCATTTTTCGCAATCTGTTGACCTTTCGACTTGGCTAGCAAGACGTGCTGTGAAATCTTGGGATGCCCTCTCATAGGTGGCTTTTTCAGTTTTTTTTTAAAAGGTGAAATGCAGTTTGGCCTCAAGCTAATGGTCAATCTTTAGAGAATTGCAACATGATTTTTCACCCTACCAAAACTTAGCAGAGGTTTTAGGACTGAGGAGTGCTCATTTGCCTAAGTTCTGTGGTGTCTGCATGAATATACTAAGGCTTTTACAGTAGGCTGTCCCTGCAGATTAACGATTTTTACTGCATCTCACTGAGGCCTTTGGTTCATCCTGGTGCAAGTAAATTCTGTTCTGGGAGCTATGCACACAGGAGCAGTACCAAATTATGGAAGTAAAACAGAGATGTGTTACTGGGTGGTGATTACAGCAAAAAAACAGGTGTTGCCAAAAATAAAAAAGAAAAGAAAAAGAAAAAAAAGTACTTGAAGAGCGAGATTCCTGTAGGAGTTTGTAATACTGTAGTACAGTGAGGGGATGTGTTCACGCTGAGAACACATTGCTTTTCTCTGTGATACAGTCTTTTTTTTTTTATGTAACATTTGGTAACAGTGTAAACAAAGGAGGCAAACTTCTCTTGCCCTTCAGATAATACTTCCAGTCTTGCTGTAATCTACAACTCACTTTAAACTTCTGATAAGCTACTTGGTACAGGAATTCATGGTACACACAGAAACAAGCAACTTGGGCAAAACATGCCCGACATCAGTGTTATTAAAGCATATTTTTATTGGCTACACTGTAGCTCAAGGTTGGACAGGACTCCTCGCGTCAAGGGACGTGTTGAAGATTTGCAGAAGCTGCTGAATCTGCTGAAACCCTGGAGTTAGTTGACTTTATCTTGCTAAAGCAACACTCAAATGGAGTCTTCTCCCAGAGGGGCGAAGGCCCTGCTGCGTGGCCCAGCTGCACCCAGCGAGGTGGCTGGGAGAGGAGCTGTGGGCGCGTGGCTGGGCCGTTCGGTCGCTGGGCCGTTCGCTGGGCCATCTCTGCCGACCAGGCCTGCGAGACTGCTCGCCGGGGCAGAAAGCAGGAGAGAAAGCGATGGCCTCCCGGCTGTGCCTCTCCTCCTGCTATCCTAAGTAATGCTGCTCTGCAGCAGGAGGCGGAGGGCAGCTGGAATGAGCCATAACTTGTCTTCTCATCAGTTCTGCTCTGTGAGGAGCTCCCCCAGGCAGGTCTCCTGTGCCTCACTGTGCTGCTGGGCCCAGGGAGTCTCTGCTGCCTCAAAATTTCATCTAGGAACCCTCACAGATTAAAGACAGAGAAAGAAAGACATTGTTCCCACTGTGGTCAGTGTGCCATTTTGTTTGCAACAACAGAGAGATTTTCTTGTGTAAACCTGTATTTAATAAGAGAGGGTATGCTCAAGAAACTTTGAATTGCTATAATTTATTTCACATTACTAGTGAGCATTGTAATAGCTGTATGTTTCTAATTAAATACTCTGTCTTTTAGTGGATTTTTGTTACTTCTGCCGTTATTTCATTTTTCATGAGAAAAATCTCTTCTCTAAGATCTAATTTTTCCTGTGGTGGCACACTACCTTTTTCCTGATTCCTAGATTCCTAGATTCGGAATAGTTGCACAAATGGTTTCAGTTAAGTCTGCTAAAGAAAGATGCCACAGTTTCCTATTTTTTTTAATAATATTTCAGATACCTCTTATACCTACAAATAAAAAGGGACATTTTCCATGGCCGTTTGCTGTGTTCTTTTTCTGATGCTGCCTACCTGGGTGCCTGTATTGTCCAAGGTAAGTACAAGCAGCAGGTTTGTGAGAAATAATTCATAACTCTTAGGAGTGATCAGTGTAAAGAGAAATGCAAAATTGATGTGGGGATATAACTAGCAATAACATTTTTTTTTTTAAGTTGTACTGTTTCCCTGCATTGATTTGCACTGTAAAGTGTTTAATTCAGCTATTCAGCCATCTTAAAAGAAACTGGAACTTAAAAAGAGAAAAGAACTGGTTGTCGTAGCATTTAAGTGAAAAAGTATGGCGTCAGTGTTAGATTCCAGTTACAAAGAAATCAAAATTCTGTTCTTTTACCACCCTAAATGTAAACATAGCCTATTCCAACTGAACTAAGCAAGTTCTATTCAGTGCCATTTCTTGTGGTAAAGACAACCTGTGTGATGGTGAAATCCCTGGCAAAAGTAATAGACACAATTCGGGGAGAAAGATGTTTTGTCTTTTCTTCTCTCCCCATCACTTTCTGAAGGCAGAATTGGGATAAACATCTTGGATTACACTCAGGAGAATACTTAGCTAGATGTCCTATTAGGGACTTTGTATGTGTGCAAGTCCCCTTTATTCTGCCTTCAGATGAATGAAGCTCTTAATGCGTTATAAAGCTCTTTATCCAAAATAAGATCAAGTCTAGACCTTATTAAAATAGGCTGATCTAGAAAAATAGACACCAAATGCCTCATTTGGGTATCTAAGTGATCGTCCTTTAGAAGACAAACCAGATACTGTGAGCTACCTTTAAATAATAGTACAGACTGTGTTTCTCTGCTGGAGCTGAATTAAACCAGTCTGTATCAGTGGGGATAAATTGGTGTAAAAGAGGATAGTCTGGAGTACGTTCTTTTAATTCTGCCTGATACCAGAATGACAAGTACTGAAAGGGGGAGGGTTTCCTATGTCTGCTTTACAGACCATGTTTCTGCCAAAGTAGATATTTTAAGTTTGCTAATTACTTCTGCAATTAATAAAACATGAAATTTGCTTGAAACTCAGTGACTGAGGTTTCAGTTAACTACCAGTCCTTCAAAGCAGTATTTCTTCAGAGATGCTACATTCTTACTCACCTTAAATTACACTGTTTATGACTTTTTTTCTTACTAACTTTGTAATTGAATTTTTGCATTCTGTTTTTTATTTTGAATCTTTTTAGCTGAGCTTGGTGATTATGATCCTGATGAACACCCAGAGAATTACATCAGCGACTTCAAGATTTTTCCCAAGCAGTCACAAAAGCTTGAGAAGAAAATAGCTGAAATACATAAAAATGAATTCAGGTAATTTAGAAGGCTGTTTGGTAAAGTCAGCTAAGCATTACTTTATCCATTTCCACACAGTATGTATTAACTTAGGAGGGTTTGTTCCTTTGGATTATAATAGGAGCTCTATCAATGTACCGTCTAATGTGCTGTATTTGAAAATTCAGTTTCAGCTTAGTGGGTTTTCTTTTCCTGTTAACCTTCATCAAACACAGCTGATTTCCACATGTGTGCTGGTAATTTAGACTGCATTTGCTTGAAAAGTAGGTCTGGTTAGTGAGAGATGCTCCATCATGAGTGCTGCTGAAGTTGATTAATGGACTGACATATTTCAGTTAGGGATCAGAGTTATGTAGAAGACTGTCTTTTGCTGTGAAATTTCTGTATGTAGTGCAATTATAGGATTCTTGATAGATATTGACAGTACTGAAACTAATTAAGTTATATCATAATTTGTTAAAAGTGGTGACTTGTACAGAAATGTATTTAAATAACCTCTTTGGAAGACAAGAAAGGTGAGATTCAAAACTATATACGCTCTGTTTCTGCCCTAAACTTTCGCTAGTGTGACAAAGAGGAATGGACGGAGATAGATTAATCGGTCATCAGGTTTCAAAGTTGAACGTGTCCCTGAAGTATCATGTTTTAGAAGAGAAGTCACAATGCTTTGTGCAACTGTACCCCCTTCAGGATTGTCAGCGAATAACATGCACGGTAATAGTGACAGACGCTTGATAGCCCAGTTGTTTTGCTTAGTGGAGGATGGTGCTCAGAGAACCAGGAGGGGAATAGGATGTGAAGAAATTCAAATAAAAGCAAACAATTAATTACAGAAAGTAGATGAATAACTTGTATTCAAATGTTATGAGGCTCCTTGCACTTCCTTAAAATACCTATGTCTTGTTTTCATATTGCTAAATATATAAATGATTTGCTTACTTATATGAATATTGTTGATACAAAAATAAGATTGTGAGACACCAAAACCCTGGAAAAAAAAAAAAAGAAAATGGAAAATTTCTTTTCAGAGAGGTTAAAGTACAAAACATGGTTTTTAAGAAGTCTCTCTTCTATGTTGTTCAACCATAAGTATAACTTCAATGACAGCAAACGTGCCAGTATTAATGTCTTCCCTTTTTTTTCTTCCTGAAACTTAGATGTTTTGCTTATATTTCTTTCAACAAAACAGTGTTTTAAATGGTAAAGCTACGGCTGATATTTTAGAGCAATACAAACGGAACTTTATAGAGATCCAGAGAAATACTTTTACAAAAAGAAAACAATTTCTCTTTAAGTACTTTTCCGTACAGTGGCTACAGATTTCTAAAGGCTAAATTCAACCTTTAAAAACCAAAACCTTTCATCAATTAAGCCGTGGTGCAACTGAAAAGATTTTGATCAATTCAGTTTTGCAAGAATGGACTAGTCCTTTAAATAAAGTTAGGAGAAGGGAAGGAAGGCTTTTTAGAGGAAGCTGGTTTTTTTTTTTTTTATTTTTTATTTAACAGTCTTGGGAAGAGATGTATTATTTTTTCTCTGTTGTGTTTTTTTTCCTTGTGCATATTTCTGCCCATCCATTGTGAATTTAATCTGCTAGTTCCTCTGTCATGAATAACCAGGCATATTTTTTAGCTCATTTTTTAATCAGCTTTCCTGATTAGCATAGCATTCCTGGTTGTGTGATGGTGCCTGTTATAAGCCTTCACACAGGTCCCTCTGGGATTCTGCTGGTGTCCATTCCTGGCCCTCCATTCCTCTTAGCACTGCCTGCTCAGCATGTAAGGATGTTCCCTGAATTTTTTCAGTAGGCTTGGTGAGGGACACTATTGATTATTGCCTTTTGGAAGTTCAAGCAAATTGTATTAGCCCCATATTCTTTGTCTGCAGATCTGCTCATTCCTTCACAGAGTCCCAGGACATATTTGAGGCAGAACTTTAATTTACAGCAGAACTCTCCTCCTATGTCCCATTTCTATGTCTGTATTGGTAGCTCTCTGTGTTTTTACCAATTTGTACACTATTAATGTTAGAGTTGGTGGCTTATAGCTCTTTCCAGCCCCCAGGAAATGTTTTCTTCCCTGTCCCTCTCCCTCCCCCCTTTAAATTTTTTTTTCCTTATGTCAGCATACAATGTTCCTTATATATTTGCCTGTTTACAAAGACAGTTTGGGAGCTGTCTGCATAGCTACTCTCTTGTCCTGGTAATTTGCTACTGTAGCTCTGTCTTCCCAAAACTGATCACCCTATTACATTTTTTACATCAAACATTCAGTTGTCACATAAAAGTTTTACCTTTTTTCCGAATATTTAATTCCTTGGATCTCTATTCTAGGACTACAGATGAATAAAACATATCTGTCCTATAATGAACTATATACAGAAAGGTGCAGTGCTAGATGATCAGATTCCAGAGTCTAAATGGAAAAGATGATTAGAAAAACCACTAAGCTTGCAAGCTTCTATTTCTTATTGATCAGCACGTGTGTTTCACTGCATTCAGCAAGTAGAATTTTCTGATAAGAATTAATATTTTGCTGCTCAATGGATATTGCTAAAAACACTGAAGAAGGTTCCCAGGCCTTTTTTAAAAAAAGACACTTGAGTCACATGTTAGCTAATATGAGAGCACAACAGACAGAGCCGTTTTAATTGAGCTGTCATTTGGCTAACTTCAAAAGAGTTCTGAGTGTCAGCACTGCAGATGAATCTGCTTCTTTGTTTTCTTCACATATGTAAATAAAAAAAGATCATAGCATTTGTCTCCTGCAGCAAACTACTGTGTAATCAAAGCCCTGTGGCTTGGAAGGGGCCAGTTCTTCACTGAATCCTATCGCAGCATTCTTATCCTCAAGGCATGTTAACGGGGCACATATTTTCTTCTGTCCTACAGCATGATGGAATAATTTGCCTTTTGACATGCATGTGAAAACCGTGAGGGGAATGGTTGGGAAGCAGCGATAGGGTACTGTGACAGCTGCCAGTGACTTAGTGACTCATTTTGTGTCATTTAGAAGTCTCGTTCTTATTAGTTAAAACAGATGTATGACATGGTGCTCCTACTTCTCATTCTGTTTGCCTGTGAGAACATCACTGGATTCTAGCAAAACGCAACCTTTCCTATGACCTTTCTCTGCACCTGGTTGCAAAAATTATAGATGTGATAGACAGACAAATGTGCGACAGCTTTATTAAGATGTGATTAGTTGTGTTGTGAATTTTGGTTATTTATTCTTCCCTCATTGAGAAAGGAAGAGGTACAGGAATAACTTAATTGAACCTTGCCAGTGGTTGGGCAAATACCTGCCATGATTTCATATTCTCATTTTTCTGTCATTCCAAGCAAGACCTCTTTTGAAACATGGCATACCACTGAGAGAAGAAGAGAGAATGGTCTTACAACTTAACATCTTATATTGTGTGAGAATGCATTAGGAACTGATGTGTCTTGGAGGCTTATTCTTAAAAGAGTTCAAAGTTGATTTGAATGTTGTGTGTTTGGGTATGGATATAACAGAGCGTAACTACTTGCACTTCTGTTTGCCCATCACTCTTAACTGATTGGAAGAGATTAATAAAAATAAAAATCTAAGTACTCTGTGAGTATATTCTCTATACCTTCTTCTTCAAGTGAAGTGAACGCTAACATATATCCCCAGGTTGTTAATTTGCATGTCCCTTATCCCTTTTATTAGAGTACTGCAAGTATTCATAAGGCTGCATTATAAATCACATCAGTGAAATGATGCAAGTTAAAAATAACTTTTATTTTTTGCTTGACTTCTAAGGAAAAGTACACGGAACCACACATGCAGTTCTCACATATTTTGGCAGCATCAAAGATATTTAATACACTGCACTGTGCTCACTGTATAAAGACGTAACTTATTTTTATTCCTGGTGACCAAGAAATCCCAGCTTAACAAAAGTATAGTGAAGAATACTGTGTAGATTTTGGGCGGGGGAGGGGGACACACACAAAAACACAAAAAAGCTAAACCAGCAAGTGAAGTTATGCAGAATCATGAAATCTTGATAGAGGAGCGGGAAGCTAAGTGAAAGGTTATTTCTTCAAGCAGAACAGCAGGGACTACTGAGGTTACTGGTTTTTTTTCCTTTTTCCTCTTTTTTTTTTTTTTTTTTTTGGTGTAAGATCACTCTGGTAGTCTTAATAATCTCTTTGGAATTTGAGGTTTTTTTGTTTGTTTGTTATTCTGTTTTGTTTATATTTTTAGCACATCAGGAATTTTTTCCTTTCAGATGTTCCCAAAACAGTTGTACTTTTTCCATGGCAGAATTAGTACTGTATGTTTGGGCAACCTGGCTTAGTTGCTGGCACAGTTTTGGTTGTTGCTGTTGGAATTTACGGGCTCCTCTCACAAATACATGGAGTTTGCACATGCACATCTGTGTCAGTTACTACTTCCAAATTGACTTCTATGTTGTTAAAACTGTGGGATTTGCTTCAGATGATGGAATTAAATATAAAACTTAAGATGTTTTTATTTCATACTTAATCCTTTCTCCAAGACAAAAATTTCTTCTATGTCAAATATTCTGTCTTTTAATGGAGCATTTGAAACTCTGATAAAATTCCTGGGCTTTTGAAGGATACCTGTCAGCCAGAGCTCCCTGAGGCCAGACTACTGAAAATACAGAGAATTCCAAAACCAAGATCCATATAAATCCTTTTGAAGGGAATATATATTCGTTGGAATCACATTCCCTACCCAACCCCCATCCCCCCACCTTATTTGGAAGACATGCAATGAAAGTACTCAGTGGTTGAAACAAAAAATTTTTTGTATCCCACCTGAAAACTAATAATCCATTTTTTTCCCACTTATGGTATGAAATATAAAGCTCTGTAATTTGTATGAATGTATAATGTAAACAGCCATTAATTTATCTGAAATCCCTAAGCAAACATTAATTTTGCCCATGAAATTAGGAGTTACATGACCAATTCACATGACTGTTTCTCAGACTGATTTCATAAGTAAATTCAAGTTATTTATCATTGCTTGCGGTGGCTAGTGTGGATACAGGCTCAAAGGAGTTGAGTCCTACTAGCTTGGCTTTCCTCTCCATTGTGTATATCAAATACTGCAGCACTTGCAAAAGTTGTATGTGGGAGAACATCTTTAGGGAGAAGGGGAGCTTTTTGTTTAAGGGCATGAAATCACTGCCATGTTCTGTTATTAACTATCTCAAAAGAAATTTAAACTTTTAAGCTAAAGGGTAGCATTTTCTTGAAAACAAGAGTAGTAAATTAATGCTTATCTTTGATCCAAGTTGAATGAGAAATGTTTTTTAAATTTAATTTGAAAGGTGTGTAATATCTACATCTATATAATCTACACTGTAGCTATGCAATGGTGATTTGAGCACTTTTAACTTGACCCCACTGCTCTAATTCTTTCTTTATTCCCTTCACCATGCCATCAGTTACCATGGGTGCTCACGTTCTGGTGCCAGCAGGAGTACAGGATTTCCCAGTCTGTGGTGATGTGGCTCTCCGGCTCTCGTGCAGACATGGATCTGTCAGTGGAGCCACTGGCAAGCATAACTACAGATGTTACTATCAGAGTATATTCTCAGAGCCTGTCCTGGAAGACTTGGCAAGGGTTGCTAGAAAATGTTTCTTTTTGTGGGTGTTAATATTGTTTGATCCAAGATTAAAGCAACTTCTTGCATGCTGTTGAATACATTAAAAAATGTTAAAACTGAATTCCCATTTAGTAAGTCTGGAATAAGCTGGATCTTATATGCCATTTAAGAGCTTCTTGCAATTAAGAATACATATGATCTGCTCTTATGCATTTAGTACTGGCACTGCACTCATCTACGCTTTACATTTAGCTCCTTGTACCACCCTAATCGCATTGGTATCCAATGGCCTCATACACATGAAGGGAATCCAATCAGGATGACATACATTATACTCCAAAACTTGCAAGTCATGCCGCAGGAGACAGAAGCCAGTTGGCTGGGGACCTAGGATCTGCTGCTGTTTACATGGAGGGGGAGGAGTTTGGAAAAGAGCAGCCTTTGGGCTGCAGCAGGGGCAGCTGACTTCCAGGCCTAAGGAGCCAAAATCTTTGTAGTTCTCATCTATGCAAAGTATACCAAGGACTTTGGAGAGGTGAGGAGGAGGAGGATGTGTAGGGGGAGTTCACACAGTCTTGGCAGCTGCTCAGCGTGCCACCTACGTTACAGCCCTGGACTGTGCTGAATGTCTTCTTCATTTCAGCCTTGATAGCCTTTGCTGGCTCATTTTTTGTTTCCTAATGTAGGCATTTGTATTTATCCATCAAGCTCTATGTTGGCCCATACCATTACAACTTCAAGATTATCTAATTCTTTCTAATTTAAGAATCCGGTATTAATGTGCTGTTGTGTTCGCTGTAATGGGTGGAAAAAGTTGTTTCTGTTCTGTTGTATTTTCCTGGTGTAGTCTTCTACTCCATAATTATTCTTAGCAGTAGTAATTTAAATTAGAGAGATGACTGGAATGTGTGTTGATTAAAAGCTGCGAGTAATAGGTTTTGCTGATCACCTGGTCCTTTCCCTGAAGAATGATGTGTGTGTTGCATTCCTCAAAGCTTTGTTCTTTGGAACCACTTTTTTCTCTTACCAAGATGTGTTTAAAACCAATTAAAATTAACAAGCAGTACCTGTAATTCTGGAAACATTTACTGGAAAACAGTAGGAGTGAGATGCTGTTTTTTTGAATTGGTGTTTGCATGGCATACGGAGTATTTCCAGCAGCTTTACAGTGGGGAGCAGCTTTATCTGAGCAAGATTTTTATGGAAGATACAGTTACAGAAGTAATCTACAGGAAGGTACTTGACAGACAAAACAGATGTTTTTCCCACCCTCCTCTCTTCCCAAGGGTCTGTCTGATGCAATGAAAAACTAAGAAGATGGATCAATACATGTGGTTTTTCTTTTAATGAGAATTCCAAGAAAGATTCAGTGGAAGGGATAATTTACTTTAATTGAAAAATGTGTTTGTTTTTTTTTTCTTTTATTGTAACATTGATGTTTTTGCATGACTGTGTATGCGCTCTTCCGCTTCCTCTTCCTTTTTCTCCTGGAAACAGCATTCATAATTGCATTCCACAAGTGTGGTTGTCTCCTTCACCAAGCCAGCTCTTATCATTCTCATGGTGAGGTTTTGTTTCAGGTTCTGTGCATTTAGCATATTGTTGAATTCAGAAATCTGTATGAGCTTCCAGAATGTAGGGATTTCTTCGTCAGCTGAGATTCCCCTTAATGTAGGGACTTCATCAGTCTCTGCCCCTCTCCTCCCTTCCCACCACTTCTTTATCTGGGAGAATGCTTTAAGGGTTAGGTATATCTAAAACTAGCAGGCTGCATCTATTGTGCTATTAACAACACATCTCAGTAGATGCCCCTGTCTCGTGGGAATAGATTTTAATTTGATTATAAGTAAATAAAGACTGCATCTGCTCTATAAGTTTGTGATGTTGAATAGGCTTAAAGGTCTTTGTCTCTGCATTAGTTGTTGAAGTAAAATTGAAATACAAATACCTAAACAAACTTTGGAGATACTGTCTCAGCCTGACGTCTGAAGCCACATGAGTAGTTTGAAATGTTGTGGTAGAAAGAGTTATGTAAGGCGCACATGTTATTACAGTGTGCAAGGTGTAAAATTAAACAATAAGCATTTAATAGACTCAGTAGAAGATGTTGATTATTGCTTTGAAGTAATTACCTAGGTTTTTCTCTTCCTCTCTATCTACAACTCTGGGAGAAAAAAATGTTTTTGTAATAAAAGCTTAGATCGGTATTTGGGTGTTCTGTAATTTTCTAGGCTTTAGGTTTTTTATATTTTAGCACCATTTCAGCAACTCAGCTAATTTAAATGCTTTTTCCTCTCTAGATGCCAGTGGCCAGGGCAGTTCTAAGGGCAGTGCCGTTGCATGGGGAGTGTGCAAAGTCTTGCTTTTGCTGACAAATTGAGCCAGAGCCTAAAAAGCAATTTCATTTGTCAGTGTCTTCATTTAGTGCTTTTGTCTGAAATTGTCATCACTGTTGTGCTATTACATCCAGCACAACTGAAAAACTGATAATTGTAATAGATTTGTGTTTCAGTAGTATCATTTAGTCCTCCTTAGCAGCTTTATTACGACTAAAAATATTAGCAGATAGACTGTATTAAAAACATCTTAAAAGTCTGCCAAAATCTCCTGCGCTTAAAGGAAAACTACTCAAGATTTTTAGCACTGTAATTGTATAGCTATTGGAGTCGCAACCACCTGTAAAAAGATTTAAAGAAACAACAATAAAACCTTTGCCGTGTGGTAAGTAGTTCTAAGATCAGTATATGATGTAACTAAACTAATTAATGCTTTATTCAAAATTCTGTCTTCTTTAAAGCTTTAAAGGAAATCCAGGTAACCATGTTCTGCTTAAGGATACCTTTTAGAAGATCTGGGATATAACAAGGACAGTACTTCACAGGTCGGCACCCTCCTGAGACTGCAGTGAATGTTGCAGGGCAGGGCAAAGGGTATTTGATGGAGATTGAGCCTGTGTTATTTAAAGCTTTATGACTTGTGCTTTTCCCTGGTTTGAGTGGAGGTGAATATATAATCTTTCTAGAGGCCAGATTGTTGTGTACATACTTAATTCTTTGAAATAATTACATTTAAATACCCTACACACCATAAATATCTAGAAGTGATTCCTACATGGGGCATGCTCAAGTACTGTGTTGCTATTATATTCTGCAGCTGGTAACTTTGATCAACATAGAGATGAAGCAAAAGGGTGGACAATAATTATGCTTATTATTATTATTAGAATATTAATAGTAGTATCTCAAAGCATTTCATAAATCAGTAAGAGAAATCACGTAACATGGATGAAATGACTTGACTAAGGTCATTCAAAAGTAAGCTACAGAGAACGGTGTTGAAAATGCCTTATGCTTTGCTGTTATTGCTATGTAGTCTTCTGTCTATTGAAAGGAATTGATGCTCAATCCTGTGGTATCAGGTAATAGATAGATACCTCAAAGGAAAGGTATGAAGGGGAGAAAATTCTAGAGTCAGCATGGGCAGCCAGCAAAGCAGGTAGATCATTGCCATGGCACACCCTGAAAAGTATTCCCTGTTGGGCTTCCTGGCTTTTGAAATACTTTGGGGTTGGAGGCCCTCTGGGGAGTAAACAGAGCTTGTACATCCTCTAGTGTGTACTCCTCATGAGCCTAAAGGAAAAAATAAAGCATGCTGCAGATTTCTCATTCTTATTAAATTCTTTGTTTGATTAAAATTTTATTAGGAACTTAGATTCATTGATTCCTAGCATGAATCATTAAGTCATAGGTAATAGCCATGGAGATCTAATTTCACAAGTAATTCCCGTTGTATTATTTGTTTGGTATACAGAAACTTTTCTGTATAATAACGTTTCCTGTCCTGCTGAAGACCTTTGTTGCTCTGGAGCTGGGTACTAGAATGGTTGCAACACATGGAAAGTGGATACATCTTCAGTTTAATGCTGAATACGTGTTGACTAAGTTGAGGCAATCACATAAGGTCAAAAGGAGTGACTGCACTTGGAGACCTGACTTTCCTGGGAGAACTTATTACAAAATTATGGTGGTTTCACATTGATGGATAGCTAAACTCTGCCACAATGCTCTCTCACTCCCCCTCCTCAGCAGGACAGGGGGAGACAATACGATGAAAAAGGGCTCAAGGGTTGAGATAATGACAGGAAGATCACTCACCATTAGCCATCATGGGCAAGATAGACTTAAGGTAGGGAGATGAGTATAATTTATTGCCTATTGCTAACAGACCAGAGCAATGAGAAACTAAAAGCAAACTAAAAACACCTTCCCCCGTCCACCATCTTCTACCTCCTCCCCCCGAGCGGTGCAGGGGAATGGGGGTTGCGGTCAGCCCACATCGCTGCGTCTGTGCCGCTCCTTCGTGGTCACTCTCTGCCCCTGCTCCAGCGTGGGGTCCCTCCCACGGGATACCGTCCTTCCCGAATGGGTCCTGTGTGGGCTTCCCACAGGCTGCAGCTCTTCAAGAGCTGCTCCAATATGAGTCCGTACCATGGGGTCCATCCTTCAGGAGCACACTGCTCCAGCACGGGTCCCCCACGGGTGGCAGCTCCCACCGGATCACCTGCTCCTGCGTGGGCTCCTCTCCACGGGCCGCAGCTCCGGCCCGGAGCCTGCTCCTGCGGGGGCTCTCCATGGGCTGCAGCCTCCTTCAGGCCACATCCACCTGCTCCTCCGTGGGCTCCTCCACGGGCTGCAGCGTGGAGATCTGCTCCATGTGGTGCACCATGGGCTGCAGGGGGACAGCCTGCTCCACCATGGTCGGCGCCTGGAGCACCTCCTGCCCTCCTTCTTCCCTGACCTTGGTGTCTGCAGGGCTGTTCCTCACTCCTCTCTCTCCCAGCTGCTGTTGCACAGCAGTTTTTTCCCTTTCTTCAATCTGCTCTCCCAGAGGCACAACCAGCATCGCTCACTGGCTCAGCTCTGGCCAGCAGCGGGTCCCTTTTGGAGCTGTCTGGAGCTGGCTCTGATCTGATATGGGGCAGCTGCTGGGCTCTGCTCACAGAGGGCAGCGCTGCACCCCCCTGCTACCAAACCATTGCCACATAAGCCCGATACAAAAATAAGCAAAGGTCCATTGTCTAAACAATGTTGCCCATTTTCCACTGTAAGAGGTATTAGTTGAAATGTTTGCGTAGGTGAGAAAACTCTGTACGTTAATATGTAGGGTTGTTTGTTGCAAGTAGAAAGTTTTACTTTTTTTTTTTTTTAACAAAGCCAATAAAAGGAGTATCTATTGTTAAATCAATGCTCAACATTAAATGTTGGCTTTTATTTGCTGATAGGATTTAATATGGATACATTTTTATTTAATAAAGAAAATTTCATTACTAAGTTACAGGTGAAAAGCGTATTATGAAGAGTTGACTATTATTCACTTGGTAAGGGATAAATCAGGATATTTTCATTTGATACTGCACATGACTTTTGCTATGTGCAAAAAAAAAAAACCTGTTTTCTTCAGGTTTTCCACGGTACCCATTTGATTTGCCTGTGATTTGATGGCATCAAACTTGTCCATGTCATCTGATTTTTTGCTTTTTTTTTTTCCAAGTACCAAAGCTCTACAACTCTTTCCACTTGATATCACAAGATATAAAAAACAGCGTAGTTTCAGAGATTATAGGTGAGGAGAGCATGTTAATTCTTTTTTAATATGTCTCCTTGGTTCAATAATGATTGCAATTTAGTAGTGTTTTTCCCTTTTGGAAATGCAAAAACCAAACAACTGAAACCCCCAAATCACATTGTTCCAAATTATATGTCACTTCTTCAGACCTTTCAGACTGGAAGGCTGACTACTTTCCTTTGTAACAGCTAAGAGAGGTGAAAAAAAGATTTTGCAAGATCTTATTTTTCTGTATGGCCTGATGTGGTTTTGTTTGTTGCTTTCATGCTGTCTTCTCTGTAAATATTTAGCTGCATAAATGTGCATTTGTAATTTTCGGTCCACTAGATACTTATTCTTCTCAGTTGGAAAGTGATGAGAAAGAGACCCAAAGAGGAAGGAGAAAGAAAGGCAGTTCTCAGCAAGGCACATCTCTACTTTTGTTGGTTTTTTTTTTTTCTTTTTTCTTTTTTCTTCTTTAAAAGCTAAACACTATCAACAAAACGTGATCTGAAGTGAAATGCAAGTAGTGTAGTATCAAGGAGAACCAAAAGCCATATGGAAAAAGACAAAGAATTGTCATGCGATTGACTGGGAGGTGAAGGACAGTGGAGTACAAATGAGCATGAGTTAAAACCTTGTAACAGAAAAAGTTATTGATGCTGATATTACCACAGGGCATCAGCGTGGTAGGTTCAAAATAGGATTTGACATCCACTGGCATGCTGGACATCATCTTCAGAGTTTGTCTGAACTTTGGTCAGGGTACTGAAACTTGTATGTCAGTGTTTTTGGTTCCTAGCCATTGCGGGGGGGATGGCAGAAAATACTACAGGAAAATTATTCTACATCATTGCATAGAGCATTTTTTTTAATGCTTGTTCTTGGGTGGCACTGGTCAGAGTGAGACTGGGTGCCAAAATGGAGGGATATGATAAAAGCATGACCATTCCTGTGTTCCTTGAAGATTTGGCTACGCCTCATATTTTGGATAATGTGCATGAGAAGCATTTATGAGGCCTGGCTTTCTAAAGGTCCTAAGCAGTGCTTGTTGTCACAAAACTGTGTGTCTATCAGAATCATGTTCTCGAGTCATGCAAGTATCTAAACAAAATGATACTCAGAACAGTTCACTGACAAGCAGGCATTGCAAATCTATGTTAGGACTTATGGTAACAAGAGTTAGAGGAGCTAAAGTGAAATAATAAACCTTACTCCAGAACTTGAGGCCTGCATGGCATGTTTCAGGCTTTAGTGTATATTCATGGTTGATTATAGACACCCTAAAAATAGGAGCATATAATGGAAATGCTGGCAGATTCTAAACTTCATGATGGTAACAGGCACTGCTATAATTAGGCATGCATCTAAGTAGACTGTAATATGATTGCTGTGTTTATGCCCTGTGCTGGAAGGAACGTTTGTTAATCTGGACAATCCTTTTAGATGAATTTGGGAGCAAGAGTTTGTGGAAAAAAGATACTGAGGTTTATTTCATATTCAGGATGAAGTGTTTGTGTATCAAAAGACAACAAATACTTGCAGGATATTAGATAACTCTGATTAACTGCATAGCATGCCAGTATCCCAGGAGTGAGGAAAAAAAACAGCAGAATTTACCTGAAAAGATGAGGAATTGGACAATTCAGTTGTAGAAGTCATGTTAAAAGTTTCTTTTCTTTATATTATAAACAGAACATGGTTGAAATTGTTTGTATTTTGGTAGTATATCCTACCTCCTTTTTTAGGCATTTAAACTCTCCAATCTAGAAGTTCTTTTATTTCATTTTCTTTAGGTTGTTAAACTACTGTTTCTTTTGTAATTTCAGAGGTCAGAGCCCAGCTGTTGCTGAATTTAACTTGCTCCTGAAAGCACATTCTTTGGAAACGTACGGTGTTGATCCTCATCCTTGCAAGGTAACAGTTCTTTTTACTAACATGTAATAGACAGCCATTAATTGAATTGATTTAGCTCCATTTTTTTATCCAGGCATAAATAGGGAGTCAGTTATAAAAGAACTTGTACTTGCCCCAGTACTACTTATTACATTTAAGCCACAGAATAACATTGAAATCTGTGTGCCAGTCAAAGAAAAGGTGTCTTCAGAGGAACCAGAATGTCACAGGACAATAGAGCAGAGTGTCATGCAAGAAGCTTTGATTATACTTGATAGTTTCTTTGCATTTACTGCAAAGATTTCATGGAATGCTCCAGGTATTAAATACTTTGTGTTTGCCAAGATTTTCAGGATTCCATATTACTGTTATCCAAAAGATGCAACAAATTGTTTGACCTTGGCAGATTGATTTTTCAAACACCATCAAAATCTGCAAATCTTAGGAAGAACAGCAAATTAAGTGTACAAAGAGGAGAACCAGATCTGTTTGCATATCCCTCCACTGGACCATTTTGTGGTTCTCTAAAAGAAGGTGATTTTAGTCACCAGTACTGATTATCCCTTACATCTGCATTTTTAATTACTTGGTTTTATCCACATACTCTGCAGTCTGTTAGATTTTAGTGTTTTCTGCTTCACATTTTAACTGCTGCTCTTAATTTTACTCCAACTTGTATGCCATCTAATTTGGTGGAACAGCAGAAGTGTGCAATGCTGTCCAGTTAGCTGCTCTGGTGATGAGTGCCTTTAAGCAGTCACCTCTAATATAAGATTGCATCAGATTTCACATATACTGTGCTAGGAATGGTGTTACTCTGTGAAATACAGAGTCTGGATCAGAACTGAGTGAAGTCAGCGACTTAGTAAACTCTAGTTCAGAGCTGTACTGCAGATTTTCAGAGGGCGTCTCAGAGACTTATGTTGGCAGTTAGGATGGAATCAAAACTTGTTCAGCATCTCCTCTTTACTGATGTGGCAGGGCTTATAGTGTGGGGATAGTCAGGAGTTCATGGCCCGTGACAGAGGAAAATTTTTTCAGACTTCCAGAAGTGGAGTATGAAGCACAGTGTTTCCCTGGCACCTTACTAGGTGCTCCTTCCAGTCCTTTAGCTCTTTCTCAAGAAACATCACAGTTTCTGTTCATTCGTATTTTCCTGATGGAACACAAGGCACAATAAAGCAGATTAACTTTAACAAGGTGGGGGTCTGGAGCTTGGGATAGACAGGAAATCCAGTTAATATAAAAACTCACCTGATTCTTTGCTCAAAAAATTTGAGCCAGAACTTTTATTGTGGAACTGAAAATTAAAAAAAATTGTATTTCCTAATATAAAGGCAAATATCACCAGATGTTCTGGTTCATACTGAAGAGTACTTGCTTATTGTAGTAAATGATGTCTGTGAAAAGTACTTTCACATTAGAAATCTTGCAAAGGAACAAGGTATTGTGAAATCCTAAAAAGATCAGTGTTGAAGCAGGTATAAATCCCTGGTTTGTAGTCAGTTAGCACAGTAAGAACAAGGCATACAAAGAAATATGGTTTCAACAAAATTAGTAAGTATACCTAGGGATTCTTTGTTGCCATGAGCTACAAGTAGATGAAAACAAAGCATAAGATTGTGTTACTCAGTTACATGCCTAGAAATAAATGAGGCTTGTACTGCCTTTGTTCTTTAGAAGCGTACAGTTTGGAAGGAAATTTGTTTTGAAAAGGAAAATAAAATACAGGTAGCCTATAGTGTAATTACAGCTTATGCCATTGGTAAGAAATACCTCACTGCGTAAGGGGAAAATTATGTTTCTTTTTTTCTCTTTCAAGGACTCAACAGGGACAACTACGTTTTTAGGATTCACAGCCGCAGGATTTGTAGTTTTTCAGGGGAATAAACGAATTCATTTGTTAAAATGGTAAGCATGTAGAGTAAGAGTAGTAGATTAATACATGAGTCTTTTCTTCTGTGTCTTCCCTTCTTCCTATTATCTCCACCTGTATTTGTTTTCTTTAAGGTGAACCACAAATATTCCTTCTTTTGCCTCATCTTGTTTCTGTTTTAAAGGACCTTAGATAAGAAGTAGAATAATAAGAATTTGATTTTGTTCTTCCTCCAATGAAAATTATTCCACAGGGTACATTAGTGAACGTAATGTACAAATGCTAAAATGAGTAAGTTGATTTTTCAACTCTGCTGTAAATCACCAGTGAAGCTTATTGACAGAGATGTCTGGAAAAGCTCATGAGAGTCCACCTGCATTTTTATTTGACTCTTGAAAATGTTACTGTTTCCTCATTCAATTAACTTCCACCAATTCAAAAACCATGTAAGAATGTACTTGATAAGCAGACGATGAGGTGATAATGCATTTGAATTTTTATTTTTCAGCCTGTTTTTTAAAGGAGTGGACACTTTGGAAATTGCCCTTTGTCTGGCTGGCTTTTTCCTCTCCCTCTCCCCTCTCCTCTCCCTCCCTCTCCNCTTTTCTCTCTCTTTTCTCTCTCTCTTTTCTCTCTCTTTTTCTTTTAAAACATTTGACTTAGTTGGCCAGCCTCAACCATGTATAAGGGAGAGGTAAAACTGTGCCCCTGCAGGTGGTGTGACAGGAGATGGCCATGCCCTCAGCAGTGTGGTGCAGATTGAGCACAGACATGCTCAGACATTGATGAATCTTATTTTAGTCCTGCTGCTGAACAGGTGTCAACAGCAGCTACTTAGAAGTACTCCCAACCCTTCCTGTGGGAAGGAGATGGGCAGTAGGTGAAGAAATGGTGAGGCAGTTATTTGTGTAGAGATGGACTCTTCTCTGCCTATAGAAACCTCCCTGAGAGCTGACTAACCTGAAATCCTTAGAGGTATAAAGTCAGTGTAGTCCTACCTGTAATGTTCATTTCCCTGTAGAGCTCTGGGGATATTTGTCAAATACCATGCATTTGTGACCCTGGATTCATATTGTAGTTTCCCTAGGGTTAATATCAGGTTGCCCTAGTAACAGTGCTTACGTGGTTTGTGCTTTTGGCATGATGTCCACAAAACTGTAATGTCATTCTATGGTGGAGGAAGGAGAGAATCTCTCTTGCCAAGCATGTTTCCACCATACTGTGGGAACTGAGATTCACCGTGCTTTGTTTTTCATGTTTCCACTCAAGCAAAATGTGACCTCTTGGAGATGTGTGTGTATTCATTTAGTCCATTGGCACGTAAGCAAGACACAAAGTGAAACAGCGATAGATGAAAAGTCATTAAGTTGTCTCAGTGTTATGTTGGCTATTGGAAGGTCGATCTGAGAATTATCTGGACACAGTATACTGCTCCTTTCATTTCTAAGACCCAGAACTGAGTAGCTTTCACTGGTGTTAGCTGAAATTTGCACCACTCAATAGAAGTCCAAACTCATATTTGAGATATTCCGTGTCTTCAGGTTTTACTGATCCTGTCCCACAGAATCTCAACAGCTTTTGAGAACCAATGATTTAGCTATTCATTAAGAGGCGTTATGATGGGCACAACAAAAGACGTTTTCCTCAACCAGCCTAATAAAAATAAAATAAAAAAAATAACAGGAAAGCATACTATACACTTCAGTTTGTGTTGGGTTTTAAAAAAGGAGAGTCGTTCTGTAAATTATTACCAGGATAATGTATTGATAATGTATTGTTTTTCTGCGTTGGCGCAACCAAAGTGTTTTTGGATTCCTGATTTGCTTTTAAGACGTGTTGTCTTATTGTTGTTTTCAAATGTATTCTTTCATTTTCTGAATAGTTTTTGATTCAGAATGTGATCTCTGCAGAAGGTTCTAAAGCATATCTCAGCTCTGTAACCTGCCTCCCAAATCAATTTGTTTTTGAATAAAATAACTTTCCCCCAAGCAACTTCTTCACGCTTTGATATATACCAGAACATAAACTTAACTCAAATTGTTTTATCAAGAAAAGCAATCAGTAATTTTTTTTCCCTTACTTTAAAAAGCTTGTCTTTTTTCATCTTTCTATCCTTCTACTGGAATGAGACATTTTTGTTGGTATTGTTAAATGTTAAAGCAAAACACTTGTTAGAAAGTTTCTGGAATAGCATCCTCCTTATCTCCAGAATCTTTCCCATTTCAACCATCTGTCATCCAGAGTCTTCAGAGAAGTTTATGAGAAACTACAGTGTCTCTATTTCAGCTGTGGTAATGACAAAATTTCCATTACAATTTAAGCAGAGATATTGTATTGCTTTAATATGATGTAGCATTGTTCCATATGTAGATTGTGCTTTGAATCTGGGTTGAATTCTGACATAGGTCTGAAACTCACAAGACCAAGCGATAAGTGACATCAAACCTTTTCCTTTTCTTCCTGTTGTGTTCTGTCTGTAAGCAGTCAGTTTCCAGGATGTGCAATATGAAACCACACAGAAATAAGGATATAGATAAGACATTGGTGGTAAAAAGTGCCTGCATCTGCAAAGTTGTATGGCTTTTTATGCAGCATATGCGTGCTAAGAGTATTAACTTTCCCTCAGTTTTAATCACTTAACGGCTTCCAAGATTTTAAGAAATAAGAGGAATTACAGATTGTGTAATGAATAAAATATAAACATAGCCTTCTGCCTATTTTTAACTTCCTCTTCTTTTTCCAGCAGCCAAAATGAATTTTTTGAAGGTGAATAGGGAAGTAAAGCAAATACTCTGGGTTTATCTTCTCTGCTGTAAAGGAAATTAGACTATTTTTTAGAGTACATGCTTTTACGCTAAAGTTTGTAAGACTTTTGTTGAGGCTTTGTGTCATTTGAGAGCCTGCTTGACGTTTGTGAATCACTGAAATCTGCATGCAAATTACTTTTCTTACCTGTAGTTCTGTCTCTTGTTCCCATACTTAAATGATTTTTCTCTTTTTAGGTGTGATGTGTGTAAACTGAAATTTGAAGGGAAGACTTTTTATGTGTTTGGAGCTCAGAAAGAGGTCAGGTTTAATATTTTTACAGAAATTCTATATTTGATTTAGAGTCAACTCATAACATCATTTTTAAAACAAATTCAAACTTCTAAATAGGTGATAATTATACTTCATATTGTAATTAAAATATGGAATACAAATGAATGTAAATATTGCTGTTGTCAAAAGAATGTCTGATTTGCAAGGTGTTGAGATGTTTCTTACTTAAGCTGCATGCAGTGCTGTGTTGATTGCTCAAGGTTTTGTTCATCTGTATAGTCAAGTTTTAATGGATTTTAAAACGCTAAAGCTGTACCTACCCACTCTAAATCATGAGCAGCATCTCTATATGAGTGGAAATTCAGGTGATTGATTCCTGAATCTGAGTGAGATATTTTTATCTAGTTAGGATCACTTCCTCAAATCTTGCTCAGCTAAATAGTCTGGAGTCTTTCCTAGGTAGTTAGGAGTATTGTCATTGGACTGTTAACCAGTAAAATCCTTGAGATTTTGCGTACAACATGCTATAATCAGTACTATATAGCACAAGATTATGGCTTTGGATACCTTGAGGTGAGGAATGGAAAATGGAGGAAGGAAGTAGTATATGAGGTAATAGGGGCTGTTTGTGTGGTTGCAAGGAGGATCTGATGGTAGGACATAGTGAATGGAGGAAATGGATGGTAAGCAGTGCAGCAACTGTGCAACACAGAATATTGAACATAGAGACTTTGCTCCTTTGATTTTGGCCTGAAGGCAGTCAGTACAGATTTATCCTAAAAGCCACTTGTGTATATGCTCTACCCCCTCAAAGCACCCCCTTTTATTTCTGAAACAGTTGGTCAAGCAGTTTGATTATCAGCTATACAGGGGTTGTATTTCTGTGGGTGAACCATAGATGGAGGCTACACAGGAAAACTTGGTCTTCAGTGTATTTGGTTATTAGTGATTGCCATCAGGTATGGCTACTTTGATCTTTCAGAATTCAACGCTTTTGTTACTTTTATTTTTCTTCTTTTCCTTGCACTTAGAAGAAGGCTGTGCTGACATTCCATACCTCAACACCAGCAGCCTGCAAGCATCTGTGGAAGTGTGGGGTGGAGAACCAGGGTTTTTACAAGTATGTAATGCTGCATTCATTACCTGTACTAAAAGTAAATGAATATGCATGTCAGTAGAAGATTGTTCAATGTGAAATGTTCCATTTCATTTGCAGTATTCGAACTGTGAACAGAAAATATACCAGTTAGTAGGGAATATTATTTCATTGCAAGCCACTGTCATAAAATGTTTAAAAACTGAAAAATGCAGAAGGGTTTTGGGAGTGAATAATCAAATTTTTCCCACTATGTTTGTGGCTCTGTAGTGTGATGTTGGATGGACACGGTACTGCACTTGTATTTGGGAACATAGTTGTTAATCTTAGCCCTGTTGTTGAATACTTTGAGAAAGGAGGAAATAATCTGATATGCTTGATTCCCTGAGCTCTTCTGCCAGTTGGTGATATTCTGCCACTGAAATCCAAGGCTTAGTAAGAGTTGATAAAATAAAAATAAATCACTGCTATGAATTAAAAAAATGTTCTTAGAGATAGATTTTTAAAGATGTTAGCCATCTATTTGTTAAAAGAAAAAAAAAGCCTATATAAATTGATGAGAAAAAAGAAGTATTTTCTTCCCTGTTCTGTAGAAAAGATCCTGAGTGTAATTCCTCATTAAAGAGACGTTATGCATTCTTTCTGCCCTGAGCTTGACTTTGTTAGATCTTTTGCCTTGTTTATTAACACTTACCTTTGGGCATGTAATTTTTGCTGCTACTCGATCTCTCTTTACAGCATCTTGCATAATTTATAAAAAAGAAAAAAAATGTTTCTCTGTAGGTGCATAGCAATACAAGCGGGCTGGTGTAAGGGTGAATTGTAACTGAGCACGAAGGATGTGTCTTCTAACACAGATGTTAATGACATGCTGTATTTTGGAGGATATTCCTTCTTTCATTGCAACAGATACAATAATGTATCATTATAATCTATTAAATTAATATATTCAATGAAAAACAGGAAATAAGAGGTGCTACAATACAGCTGTTAATTCTTCTCTATGTTAGCATCTACTATGCTTGAGACGGAATTAATAAAATTATCAGAGAATGATAATTGGAAGTACATGTAAGTAGGAAAATAGTGTATGGTGTTTGTTCAATTTTATTTTATGTTACTAGAACTAAATGTGGGGAATAAAAAATGGTTCCCACCCAGAGGAAAGGAATTTGTGCTCAGAGTAAAGGTGTTTGAGGGGGACTTGTAGGAATATCGTCTCTCTGCTCTTACTGTTAAATGGTTGTAATATGAACTGTTTGTGATTTGGTCACAAATACGTGATTGTGGTAGGTTTGACCTTTACCGGCTGCCGGATGCCCACTCAGCCTCTCTCTCACTCTCCATTTTAAACAGGATGGCAGGAAAAAATAAGATGAAAAAGCTCATGGGTTGGGATAAAGACTGATTATTATCATGGGCAAAACAGACAACTTGGGGAAGATTAATTTAGTTTATTGCCATTAAAAAGAGGAGAGGATGGTAAGACACAAAGAGAAAACTAGAAACAACTTCCCCCTCTTCCCCTGGCCTCCTTCCCAGGCTCTACTTCACTCCTTCATTCCAGACTCTTCTACCTCCTTTCCATGCTAAGCTGTGCAGTGGGGATGGGGAATGAGGGTTGTGGTCATTCCCTAACAGATGCACAGCTCCTGTGTGCTGCTCCTTCCATGTCACACTTTTCCTCTGCTGCAGCATGGGGTCCCTCCCATGGGGTACCATCCTTTACCCACTGCTCAAACATGGATGCCTCCCCACAGGCTGCAGTTCTTCAAGAACTGCTCCAGCACGGGTCCTCCCTGTGGGGTGCAATCCTTCAGGAACAGACTTCCCCAGTGTGGGCCCCCTGTGGCTCGGAGCTTCTTCCAGGAAACCTGTTCTTTTGTGGGCTCCTCTCCATGGGCTGCACTTCCTGGCAGGAGCCTGCTCATGCGTAGGGTCTCCATGGGCTGCAGCTTCCTTCACCGTGGAGGACCCCATGCCGCAGCAGATGGGGTCTTCCATGGGTGCCAGTCTGGATGTCTGCTCCGCCATGGTCCTCTCCATGAGCTGAAGGGTGACAACCTGTGTCACCATGGTCCCCTCTCCACAGGTTGCAGGGGAGCTTCTGCTCCGGTGCCTGGAGCACCTCCTCTCCCTCCTTCTTCACTGACCTTGGTGTCTGCAGGACTGTTTCTCTCTCATTTTTTTACCTCACTTCTCTCTTTCACAACTGGTGCACAGTGTTTTTTACCCTTTCTTAAATACAATAGCACAGAAGTGCCACTAGGATTGGTCACTGGACTTAGCTCTGGCCAGCAGTGGGTCTGTTTTGGAGCCAGCTGGAACTGGCTCTGTCCAATGTGGGGTAGCCCCTGGTCTGTTTGCACAGAGGCCACCCCGTGCTGCCTCTTGGGCTTCCAGAACCTTGGCATATAAACACAACAAAATGTTTTACTCTTCATCTTTCCAAATGTCTCCAGGGCACTACTATGGGGTTATTTCTTCATTATCATTGCTTAACATTATGCTTGCATGTTTAATTTTTAGTGGGTCTTAGAAGAAGACTAATTCAGTAAAGTGAAGATTGGTAGTGATATTCAATGGACAGGAACCTGGCTGGTTGATCACAAAATGATTAATGGTTAATGCAGAGTGCGGAAAAATAACGCCAACTCTCCAAGCATGGAACAGAAACCAAAGAAAATTTGAATAAAGGTTGACTATAGTAGTTTTCACACAGCAAAAGTGTTTATGCAGTTCGGAGAAAGTGAACATTGTGGATTGTAAGTTAACAACATTAGATATATTAGTATCTATATTAGGGTCCTACTGTCTGTTTATGTTCTGTATGATACCAACAAGATATTCTAATTAAAACAGATGTAGCCAGGTCCTGCAAGTAATTCATGTTAATGACACTTTGCCTTAAAGAGACTTGGACCGCTCCTCTGCTTAGAAAGGCTTGAGACTTGAAATTTAAGATAAGGTCATGACGTCTTAGTGAAAAATGGAGCTTTATTCATTTGAAAAATGGAGCTTTAATCATGACTCCATCAGGGTTAACTGTTGTGATTATTTTCAACTAGTTATAAATCACAGAACATTGTTTGCTAGGGTCTTAGAATGAGAGAATCCATATGAAATCAGTTTGCCATTTTGAAGCCACAGTACATCAAGGAAATGGCATGTCTGGTTGTACTCTTCCATGATCTTTGCAGTCAAACTCTGACTGTTATGATAAAAAGTTGCTGTGTACTTTGTGGTTAGGGAGGAGTGGTATGACATGATGCAGGCTACTGAGAAAGTGCCTGCATAGAGATACCAGAAATGCAACTGCTTTGGGAGACAAATATTACTGTTTCTGTATTCTTTGTTTTAAAAGTGGGAAAGTGGAGATAGCCATATCATCCTCCCTTAGGGTAAACTTGTCCTAAGGGCTGTTGGCTTATTCCAGTCTTTCCTTCATCCTAAGAATGAAAGTCCCTAGAGGCTGTAGCAAGTGTCTGCATTTCATTTTCATGCTTTCCTGTCCAGGTAATCACTTGTTTTATGTTCAGTCATTCTGCACTGTCTGAATTGTTTTAGGTGTCACTTTATATTCAAATTTGTATATAGGCCTAAAAAAAAGTTGGAAAGCCAAATTATTATTACTTTGTTGTATAAAAATAACACAGATTGTAAGTGGCCTTGTTCACTTTTGCATATCCAGTTTCTTCTGTGCTGAAAATGTGACAGCCTCTGTTCTTTTTCATCAAGGTATGCAAAATCCAGTCAGATCAAGACCATGTCGAGTAGCAAAATATTTTTTAAAGGCAGTAGATTTCGTTATAGGTAAGTAATTCCTGTTTCTTTTTCGTGGTAAACTATTTCAGAAAGTGAGAGAGAATTTCAGTTATTACTTGTGGCAAACTGAAGGCTTTTCCTTCCTGAGGCCCTGTTCAAACCTAGTTCAGGTCGGGTTTCAAAATAATTTCTATTGTCCCTTTAGTGTCTCTTTATAAAATAAACTTCATGCAGACTTCTGCCAAAGAGCAGTTCCACCATAAGAGGGTCCCTTTTTTGGTGTAGTTTCTATAAAACAAGGATGTGTGGCTTATGTGGAGATTGACTTCCCCCTGTCACTGGGCAACTCTGGAAAAGGGGTGCATTAGCTGGATGGTCTTAATAACATCTAGCGTTTGGCTACAAGAGGCTGCTTCTTCTTCAGTAACTTTGCAGATGATTGGTCTCTGGGACATTATATATCCACGGAGCAGGAAATTTTTTGTGCTTGTGCTTCCCCTCCCCCTCCCCTTATTTTTTTTTGAAAATAACTTTATTGTTCATGTACATTTAGCATTTGTCATGTAGTGAGCTCACCTTAATATTTATTTGCTTGAATATGTAATTCATGTTTTAATGCAGTGGAAAAGTAGCCAAAGAGGTTGTGGAGGCAAGCTCTAAAATCCAGAGGGAACCTCCTGAAGTTCACAGGTATGTCTTGACATTCAATATTAAAGTTTAAGGACAAATGAGGATTATTGTGATCCACAGAGAAATTCTCTTTCCTTTTCTGTGAGATGTAGTGACTATTATTTTGAACCTCCACATTGAGGCATGCAAGCCTTGGGAAATGTGTGTTACCAGTGTTACAAAATTCTGACAATAATGTATTGTCTCCTAGGGAAGGGAAGTTAATCTGTGCTTCTTTGAAGTGAGTTTTATTCAATCAGTCAGATAAGTAGCTTATATTATTTTTTGTGTTAGGACATAGGATGTTGTTACGTGATCCTGACAGAGGAGTATGTTTTCATTTCATTCCTAGTTCTTGCCCAGTTTTGAAAGATTCTGTTTTGTTTTCATAGATGGGTATATTTAAAGGTATACTTGATAGCTTTCCCATAACCCAGTCAGATTAAAATGCAAGATGTACATTCAGTATTTAAGAGGCAAAAGATTTGGCTTGTTAGAGGTACGCATCTGGACTTTGTGAGCAAACTAATACATTCTAGTCTTTATCACTCATTGTACTGACAGTGAAAATTGGTCAAAGCCTAATTAAAGCTAACAGAGTCCTTCAGAAGAGGATAAAGAGACCAGCGAAAAAATCAGAATCATAGAGTCATCTAGGTTGGAAAAAACCTTCAAGGTCACCAAGTCCAACCATCAACCTGACCTACCGAATCCCATCACATGTCCCCTAGTGCCACATCCACAAGTATCTTAAATACCTCCAGGGATGGGGACTCCATCACTTCCCTGTGCAGCTTGTTCCGATGCTTAACCACCCCCTCTGTGAAGAAATTCTTCCTAATGTCCAATCTAAATCTCGCCTGCCGCAACTTGAGACCATTTTGCTGTGCCGTATCACTTGTCACCTGAGAAAAGAGACTATAATGCTATTTAAAAACCTTTTTTAAAGTTACTTAATTTTCTGAGTATTCTGCAGCTATATACCTAGTTTTATTGTGGATTTTTTTTTTTTTTTTTGTCAGGGATCAGAGAGGCTCTTTATTTTTAGTTGAATATGGCTACTCTACCTACACTTGAGAGAAAAGTGTATTGTCTTTACTAAATGATAGGAATACATTTGCAGAAAATAAAATATGTTGTCCAGCCCTACTATGGAATTAATAGTAAGTCCATGCACAGGTACTTTTGTACATGTTTTTGTAAATTACATTTAAAAATGGTGTAAGCAATGGTTTAGGAAGTGTTAAGTGGGAACACAGAAGGCAGAATATATATCCATCATTGAGACAGGGTAGAATACTAGGGCATACAAATGTATTTTGAATGAAATTAGTTACTCAGATGAGGAAGTATGTTTTTGCTTACTTTCTGTAAGGTTTCTTTTTTCCTATAAAATAAAAAGAGATTTTTAAGTAAAATTATTTTTGTGTTATATTTAATTTGCTTTCAGTATTTAAGGAGCACATTGTTTATAGAGCAATGCCATACAAATATGACATCCATAAATTATAGTGTGTATTTTTTATGATTAACCTTCTTAAAAATGCTTGCATTTACAATATTATGGTAACTCCAAAATCAGTTTTTTAGACAGAATAAGAAAAAGTCTTTTGATGTAGAGTGCAGATTTTATAACGCAGATTTTGAAATGGGAGACAGTGGTAGATAGCCTGTCCTTCTCATATGTATGCAAAAAGCATAGAAGTGTTTCAGCTCCAAAAAAAAAATAAAAAAAGAAAACAGGCTTTAGAAACAAGTTAGTCTGTGAAAGGAGGATTTGGAGCCTGAATCCATAGTTTTTCAGATATGAAACATTTAGAGGAAATTGTGTGATTGAAGGTATAAATAAATATTTTTTCTCTCCCCACAACCCCTCCCCAGAAAGTCAGTTCAGTGGTACCATGGCTGTGTTGAGAGAGAAACAGCTCTGAGGTGGCTCCTGCACAATGCTGTTGTGTTCAGATATTACACTTACAGAACTATCGACTGAAAATCTGCTTGTGTCTAGTCATACAGCATTAGTGCAGTGGGAAATTTTTCTGAAAAATATACGCTGAACGGTTTAATTTTTCACCTTCAGGGCAGGCCTGAAGAAGGGATCTCTGTAAATAAGTATGCAGTAGGAGCCTTATGGGTGTTAGCAGGCATAACTCCCATTTTGGGAATTGCTTGATAGCTCGTTTCAGCAAACACAAAGATCCAGGGGATGCACAACAAGCCTGCAGAGGCATCATTGGTTTGGAGTGATTATAGTTACAGTCATGTCAGTGGAAAACTTCTCTGGATACTGAAAATTTAAGCTAAATAGTTGTTAGAGACTGCTCACATAATGCAAATGAGGGCATATACTGCTTTGGGCATATATTAATGAGCAAGGAATCGTGGCAATTCAGCAAGAAAGCTTGTTTATCCTCACAGAGTATTTATTGACATGTAATGTGACATAAAGCAGGACGCCTGTGTCCCGAGTTTACCTGTACCCTCAGCAACACACAGTCCCTTCTTTTCACTTGCCATAGGTATTTTGCTCAGGTTGTTTATCTGTGTGGCACTATAAGTTTTCTTTGCACAGACTTGAAATGTATTCTGTGAAACTTCAGCACTGTTCTGGTGGCTTTTCTTCCACCTGCAATTTTAAGACAGAGCCTAATTTGGGGAAAGCTGAAGATGGATGAAGAGAACACAGCATGAGCAGTATTTCTACGCTACGCTGAATGCAAAGCTATGTACCATTTGAAGTCAAGGAGAATTCTCTTTCCTTTCATCTTTGCTTTTGTCAAAAATAAGTATTTTAAAATGTAATTGTTCAGATTTATTGCAGGACTCTTGCTTCAGGCCTGTGTCATGTAGGCCCTAGATAATTTATTCTAAAGAGCCATTTTATTTTCTCAGTAATATCATTTTAGGCTATGAGCCATGTGACTGAAGCAAATCAACAACATTTCTTAAAATTTCCTGAGAAAGTTCAATACCTGCCACCAGGAAAACCTGTTAGAGGCAAGTAAAACAAGAAAGAAAACCAACCTGAGCACCTGAGGGCATGGTATAGAGGCAGTGTCTGGGGCCCATGAGGATGAAAGCTCTGTTTATCTGTTAACTACAGGGTTAGAGTTGTTCCTGCTTTGTTCTTTAGTCTGCAGTGCTCAAGCCATAACAAATCCGACACCCAGTCCCAGAGGCAATGGAACACATCAGCAAAATTATTTATATCCTGTCTACCTTCCCTCTCCTTGAAGCCAAGTACTAATGTCTGTTGTGTGGTGTGGGGAGGAGCAACACACTAAATTCTGCGTGAGATGAGAAGGAGCCAGCATGTATAAAGGGAGATTCATCAGCACAAAGCCTTCTCTTACGCTTCAGATGTTGAAAAGCTTTTTATCTGCTAAGGGTGCAGCATAACACGGCTGAAAGCAGAGCTCATTGTGCAGAGAACTTCTTACGATACCTCAAGGCCTACCATAATTTATGTAAAATAATTCTGAGATGAGATGTATTTATTTGAGTGTAGTTGTTTTCTTGTGAATAAACTAACCCTGTTTTCCCTGTTCTTTTAGAACCAGCATTACGCAGAGTCGCAGCTCTCCCTCTCTGAACAAGCAACTCATAATTAATATGGAACCTCTGCAGCCTCTCCTTCCTTCTCCATGTGAGGAGGAAGAGGTTCCTTTAGATGAAGGTGAGTCACTTGCCTGGTTCCTGGCAAACACTACGAATATGTATTAGAAAATATATGGAAAAACATAAAGGTATGCTAACTGACTCAGGGATATGGAAAAAAATTTATAATTTCCACTAGGAGTACACCAGTAAGCCTCTGTACATCACATTGAGAAATGATGACTAGCTCAAAGAACTGTGCGCGAGCCTCATGCAAAATATATTTTAAGGAAAGTTGCTGCTATTAAGTTTTATTTTTCTAAAACCTTTTTTTGCAATTGTGAAGTGAAACGAATTTTACAAAAGATAAATAATCTCAATATAGGACCATTTTACTAACCAGTAACTGCAGTTTATTGCTAGATATGGTGTTTTTCTTGGTTCCTGTTTTATATCTATTTTTGTTCTAATGCTTGGAAAAAAATCTCTACTAATTTAATTCTATGGATAAAAGGGGATGCTATTTGAAGATCAGTTCAAATGCATTTTGTAGAACAGGGCTTTCCATGTGTTTGTTAATTCCTTGGTATTTTAAAAATCACATTCAATGCCTGTCTTTCCAGGATGCAGTCATTACAAATAATGGTATGAACATCTTAGCCAGTTTAAATGAGGATAATTGCATTACAATAAAAAAGGAAGACAACTGAACAAAATCTAATGGTGGTTCTTATTTGAGATATAGTAAGGTAATAGTTTCAGATGTTGGGAAATGTGACATTTACTGCTGCTTTATGGTGGTCAATTCATGGGAAACAGAACAGCTGATCTTTTGCAAGTGTATTTTCATGGGAGTATGTTCTGAGTTTCATTGTATAGGAGTCATATGTGAAATCCTGTTTTGCTCATTCTTTGTGGTTTCCACTCAAAATGTTGCAAGAATAGCATGAATTAATTGCCTGTGTACTTAGATTGTAATAATAAGTAGTAATAGCTGATGACAGGTAGTTAGTTTTAACAATGACTTATTTACTTCTGCTGTGAAATACCTGTATCTTACGGGAATTCACTTTCTGGCATCCAAGTATCAAGCACTGTGCTCCCGCTGGGTGGTTCCCACCACTGCAGGCTAACAACAGCTTGCTGCTTGCGCTGTACTTACAACCCTAAGCAATGAAATCCATTTCTGGAAACTGCTGACTAATTGTTGCTACATGCTCACCAGAAAGTGCTGCTATGCTTCACATACATACATTATATATGTTGGAAAGTCATGTTTTCTTTTAGGTGGGCAGATTGTTCTTACTTCTATGATTCAATACAAATATTTGTTGGTGAGTTTTCCGTAGTATATGTTATGCATAGTTAAATAGCACCAGCTGCTAAGTAATGGTGCTTAGCTCTTGTACAGTATTTCCCTGCAGTGAGCTTGACTATATAAATCAAATTGCAGTTTAAGCTGATCTCACAGCTCGGACACTGACGCTGGCCCTCCTCCCACCTCCCCACATGCACTCATACATCCTCTGCTGTGGGTTCCCATCTTCTCCCTTGCAGCAGCACTAATCACCTGAGTGAACTGTTACAAGGAGTTAAAATATTAATAATAATAAAAACCCAATCCCTAACTATACAGTGTCCCACTTCTTGCTGGCTCAGCCTTTAAGAGGCTCATCAGAGAGGGCTGGGCAAGGTGCTGTGTGAGGGCAAGGGCAGGCACAGGAGTTTGTAGGCAGGGAGAGAGAAGGCAGCTGGCCCTGGGACTGGCTGAACTGCACTGACAAACTCTTCTTAGTGTGCTACACACATGAAACAGCCTTGGCATCTCTCCAGATGGTGGGGCCTGAGGTCAGGGCAGACAATCTGGGGTGCTTTCCAAAGTGCCTGTAGATGCTACTGAGCACAGTGCAGCCGTGCCAGAGCTGGCAGTGGGGCAGGTCAGCTGCCTCTGGGCTGCGTAGGTTGGCTCATGCAGCTTCCAGCACCCATGCGCGTACTTCTGCAGGGTGCTGCCGTATGCATGTGGATGTTCCAGCTGCTGATGGCAGAGACCTTCATGCAGTGCTGCACCATGCTGCATAGGCAGGGCCAGTCAACTCGTCAGCAAGTCTGGCAACAGCAGTGTCAGCTGTGCATGCTTTGGGCAGACTCTGGGGAGTGCATGGTTTTCTCTTTTAACTGAGCAAAACTTACTTGTTCTTAATTTTATATCAGCTTTATATATTATGAGCAAAACACGTGGCCAAAAATATGGTGATTGTGGTGCTACCGTTTTCAATTGCTGTCTTGAGTAAGCATCTCTGCTTCCTAAAGCTGCTGGAGAGATTAATTCGGAGTTGGCTGCATCCAAAGGTACGAAACTGAGCTAACAGCAACCGCCAGGTGAGAGGGAAGATTTTGTGTCAATTACTTGGATGTTGCTAGGGAACAAGTCAATCAGAGACGATGCTAACAGAGGCTGTAGGGATTTTGAACAACCTGCCTTGTTATCCTTAGGATAATCCTTTCAGATGGAAAAAAAAACATGATTCAATCAAATATTAAAAAGCAACTACAGCCCAGCCATTCTCCCATATGAAATTTCATCTTTACAAATCTACTCTGGCTGTCATGCTGAAGGGAGACTGTCCTCCAGAAATCCCAAATTGTCCACTGATTTTGCTGGCATATAAGAAAGTGAGGATGGACATAAATGACCATTCTTTGTGGGAAGGAGAGTACTGGATGTCCATGATACCATTGTAGTAGTTATTTTAGCATTTGGCACTTATATTAGAAGGATTTGGAAACAGGCATTTGTTAAAATGACAGCAAAAATATCTTCAGTTTTTCTGTTGGTGTCTCATTCCCAAAGAGGCAATTCTTCAGTCTACCCTTAGAGGCTGTTACAGGTGTCCAATTACTAACCTAAACACCCAGATTTGAATTTGTATTCATACTTAAATGTGATTTTTTCCTTTTTTAAACAGTAGTTATGTAGCTGACTTACATAAGAGATTGGCCAGCAGTCAGTATTTCTTTTACTGCATTAGACAGCAAGTGTGCCAATGGAAAATTGGTGAAAGCTCAGAATATCTACCTTTTAGATGTCAGCTGTATATAGTAATGTTGTCAGTGTGGTTTGGCTTCTGTGAAGGACACTGGCACCCAAATGTCAGTGGATTTCAGAGCTGTGATTTAGGAGCAAAGAGCTGATGTCTCACTGATGGTGCAGTCATTTCCAGTTGCCAAGCCCAGAGTAGCATCCAAATTGGGTGACTCTGTCTTAGCAAATGGGACTAAGAAGAGCTGCAAGACTGATGATGAAGTGTTTCATGCACAAACAGACTTCTCCCCTTGTCAAGTTTTTACCAGCATTGTTACAGGCTAGTATCAAGAACTAGCTGGAAATTCTTTATTTGTTGATCAATTAAATTGTTTGACTTTTATTGAAAGCCCCAAAGAAGAGATTTATTTAAAAATTATGTTGGCAGTAGTTTGCAGTCTAGACTTGCTGCTGAAATAAATGATAACTAGTGCATTTTCTTATTTATAGTTAATAACCAACACTTTAAAGACATGATTTTCTCAGGATTTCTCAGGATTTTCAGAAAAAAAATTCAAAATACTGTGCCTCTGGATTAATATTTTTATATATTTCCTTCTGGTAATGACTACAAATATTTTACATCATTGTAATCACATCTTGTCTTCTTTAACTTAGTTCTACTAGGTTCTAACAGACATTTGGTTAGGTATTGTAAGGTAATGAACTCTCTCCAGAAATAATGGAATAATGGTAATATTTCCTTTTTTTGTTTTGTTTTGTTTTTGTCCTTGGACATCCTGAGCATTTCATTTTTGTTCTTTTTTGCATGCATTTTCCACTAGTTTTTCTGTTCTTCTGTGTTGCCTGCTCTGTGGTTTCATACTTTGTGGCATTCTGATGTCTGTGTTTCATTTACGGAGGTTAAATGAAACTTTAGACTTTTTTTAATAGCTGTTTTGTGCATTAGCATCACAGCTTCTGACATTTGATTCCCTCTCTCTAATTTGTAATTCTCTCTGTGTTTTTATAAGGTTCTAGTACCTGAGCTTCTCAAATCTCTACCATGTTCTTGCAGCATGTCCTTCCCTTCTGCACTTTGGTATGTCTGTCTTCAGAAAACTAGTCTGAAGTCCTCATGCCTTAGGTTTTGGAGGTCAGTTCTCAGTTCTTTGTAGATACTGCTTAAAATTCTTCATGTTTTCCTTGTTATTGACTCTTGAGTTCATGTCATTTCTGACTCAGAAGCAGGGAAGAAGCATGGTAGTGTAAAGATAAACCATAAAATGACTGTCCTGCATAAAGGTTATCACATAGAACTGAATTTTACATATATGAGTATCAGATGTGCTCAGAGAGGTCATTTCTACCTTTCGAACCTTAAAGACATTCTTATAAAGGCACTTCACTACGCAAGTTTTACCTGTATCGAGAATTGTGTTTGCAAAATTCACCTGTGTCACAGATGACCAGAGTAGGTCCTTTTGAGTGCTAATATTCAAGGACCCTTTCCATAGTCCTTGCTCTGTAGAAAATTTTTCACCATACTGCAGTTGAACATGTTAGATTTCTTTTGGTATTGCTGTAGCAATTGTGTGGGTGCCTTCTCTTACTATCTGATTTGGTAAGGTAATTAATTCCTGTCCTTATCACTTGGTAATTATTTTGCAGTTGGTGATCATTGTCTTTGGATTTCCCAGCACCAGCTGCAAGCAAGGCTTTGCCTATCTGAGTAGTTCACCAAAAAGTAAATAAATCAATATCTCTATTTAATATCTGTATAACTCAGAGATGTGGTTTTGCTAAGGGATGAAAACTTCTAAGCCATTTGATACATGTGTGCTCGGGTTTCATACATGAATTATTTTCTTGGTGACATTGACTTTTGCCTTTGGAGCAATGAAAGTGGAAGTAGCGTGCTTCAGTGTTTCTGTGGGTTGTTCTACCTTCTACTGTAGCTTAGAAAAGAGATAGTTGATGGTACAGACTCATTCTAAATTCCTTCTGTTTAAAATCCACACTCCTTCATTTTTTCTTCCCCAGAGAGTTCCACGCTTATTAGATGTCCACATTGAGCTGGGTGATATTTTTAAGATTTTTTTTTCTTATGAAAATGTATGTTTGGGCATCTGAGTTGTATATGAGGAGCTCTTACCCTTTCCTTTCTTCAGTACTAGTAGCTGTCTACCGTAAAAGGGTGTGTGCCTGACAAATATTCATTGCTAAATAAAAATATGGAGCTACTGCGTGTTTTGCTAAACTTGTTTTTGTGTGTCACTGAAGTATAAGAGATACTACATTAATGGCAATTATCTGGCATTAACAGTATCTTTCCTTTAAAACGTGGAATCTTTGTTGCATCCGACAAACGTGTGGGAACAGCACATACCAGCTATTGTGTATGTCTGGTTATCTGTCTCTGTGCGTGAATTCTGTGTAAGCTTCAGTTGTATAGCAGAGGCATATGGAGCTTCTGCGGGTAACACATGAAGTATTGGTCCTTTACGCATAGTAGTCCCATAAGTATTAAATATATGCTAGCAAAATACAAAATAATGTTAAGTATATGTTCACGCATTATGTCTATACGGCATGAGCACTGTAACAGATAATCTAGTGTATTTTCTCCTGAGTACGAATTAATGTTGTTGCATGAATTTTTATTAGGAAAAAAATTGTTTTAGTGCTGAGTCTTTCTGTATGGTGGAACTAATATACAGCTTTTCAACGTTCTTATTTTTAAAATCATACATGCTGGATACAAGACACAATTTATCTTAGTATGTCAGATAGTGAGAATCATGAAATGTCTTGTGTCATATAGCATGAAATAGCTTTCCCCCTTCAAATTGTCAGAATCAAGACTCCTATTAGCTAATTGTATCTGATGTGTGCATGTATATATATAAGAAAATTGTAAATTGTAGTCTGTAGGAGGCTATCAGATTTCTTAGTTGCATTTCTAAATGAAATAACAGTTCTATTTTTAGATTTCTGTGGTCTGCAGAGATAATTAAATTTTCCTAATTTTCCATTAAACTTAGTAGAGGCCAAAATGAGCATCCTTAGCTCAGGTCACATATAACAGAGTTTTGTACTAATTGTTTGGCAATTTTTTTAACGATGAGATGATTCATTTATGGAATAAAGTCTGGTCATCATAAGTTTCTTCCTCTACTGTGCACTTCGTCTTGCAAATGTCTGGGAGTCTCCAGGTGTTGTGGCGTCAGGAGATCTTAAGACCACTGTGTGCGTCATTGTGTCTATGTTCAACAAACTAACTTGGATTTACAGTCCTCTAACCATGTAGTTTAGTGCTACCAAGTCTGAAAACAGCTTTTTTTTACAGAAAACCAAGATGCAGCTAGTGCAAATTACAATGAGCTCCACCATCTTTCCTTTGTACTATATTTATAAATGCTTGGATTTTCAGGTGTTTACCATAAGATGTGTCTACAAAATAAGATCACTACTTCTGTTATAAAGGAAACAACCTATCAGGGTGAAACCACCACACCTGCTCACTGTTTTCACTGACAGGGGAAGTATATTAGTTTTGAAGAGTGTTTTATTGGTTCTAGTTTTCTGTTTTTGTGAGAGGATTGTTTTTGCATTTTTAAACCATATGTTTTGATTTTAAGAGAAGTTACAGAATCATCCGCTATTTTCAACCTCCCCTGAAACTGTGTGTGAAGGCTATGGGTCTCTCAGACGCAGTTTCCACCAGTGGTTAGCATTTCAGCTGTATCAGAATCACTAGAATAGTGATTTAGGAAGGAGGAGAGTGGACAAAGTTGCAAAACAAATCAGTTACTAAGACGTGTTGTTGCCTTCCTGGCTGTCTTCTGAAAAAAAAAAAAAGAGTCCCAGGCAGCCCTGCACGAGAGAAACAGGCTCCTCTTCTGGAAAATCTTTGCTGAAAAGTATCTTCCAACTGTTATGCAGAATTCATTGCCAGTGTCAGGTCATGTAAAATCTTTTTTCTCTCAAGAGACAGATGTTTGTAACTTGCTGAGAGTTAGTAGTAAGGAAATGTTGCTGACTCAGCTACTAGATTTCAGCATAAATCAACCTGAGTTTTGTATACATGATCTGTGGGCAGTGACTTGAAATCTCAGTCATTTCTTTTTTGCGTGAACATAAATGTTATACATGTATTCACATACATGAACATGTTTCTGTTGGAAATCATTCACGGTGTTGTCCAGGTGACACTTGTGTCCTTAGTTAGGCTTTCCCTTGCATTTGAGCGTTTGTGCTGCAGGAGGAAGCAGTGAAAAGGAGCACGACTGCATATTCATATTATGTGGGCCTGGGGGGCAGGGCAAGGGAGCCGCCACAAAGACGCTTTCTAAAAAGTTCCATTGAAGTAGATGTCTGTCACGAGAGAAGTCACTTGGTGTAAAACGCACATTTGCAGGACTGTTTCCCTTCCTCCCTTCTTTCCCATGTATTTTAATGCATGTCATTGATTTTATGGTGCAGAGAGAACAGGGATACCAGATAACAGACTCGGGCAGCACATGTCATAAACATTAAAGGCAGGTATTTTGGGACGTGAGAAACTATGTTCCTCCATACACCCATTCTCTGTGTGGCTTGAGTGAACCCGGTAAGAGCTCCTTTCCACTGGGACAGCATGACATTGTGCACGTGGTTGCATTCCAGCTTCCAGCTGGAGCAAGTTATCAGCAGTCAGCATCTATGTGTCATGCCTTTTTTAGGAGCCTGCATACCCTGCTGCACAGGAACAGAGAAATGGACAGCCTTCTGCTTCTGAAGCAACACTTCTTTCTGGTGGATGTGAATGTGTTCAGTAGTTGTCCACAACTGAGAACTGGAGCACATACACAGAGAGACGTTTTTCCCAAACTTAGGATTTTTCTCTTCTTGCTTATTCACAGGCAGGTCAGTTTTCATGCTAGGCTTGAAATGAAAGTGTTTTCATCTCGTTGGTTTGCCCTGTGACTAAGGCTTGTAAGCATAGCATGGAGTTTTTCCTTTTGTAACTATGCATTTTCCACAAGTACTGTCCAGGCAGCAGTGGGAAATTGACATCAGTTGCCAAATTAAAGCTCTTTAGAAAAATAGTGGCTGCAGTGTCATTTTGTTCTGTGAAAAACAGACCCTAAATGCTGGCCTTTTGTTTCATTGCACTGTGTTTTGATGTCTTGGATATTTTTATGCCTGTGTGTGTGATTCAGCTGTTGTGCTAGCAACTGCTAACTGAGACGGATGCTGTGGAAGTTTGTATTGTACGTTACGAGGCATGTAGAAATGTTTAAAAATAACCTCTCGTTCTGTTCCTACTGGGATATTTTTGTTGTCCATGTTAGAAGCTTGTCATTTGATTCATTGAGAGGGACTTGTGTTAGTCTTTTAAAACTCAGTGGAAACTCAATGAAAGGTCAAAGCCAGTATGGGTAGAGACTTTACAAGACTTTGAGAAGAGGGATTCATAGTCAAAATGGTGAAATGCCTTGTAAAAATCCAAACCAAGAGAAGCATTCATTTGCGGATGGTTAACCACTGTAACAAGGAAGTGTGTATTCGGTTACTGCGGCATGGCTCCAAGATCACAGCCAGAAGGGCTGGTAAATTTAAATTTATTTTACTCATACTTTTTTTTTCTCCATAGTTAGTTGTGCAAATACTAGTCACTTGGAAACTGACGAATTATTGATGGGGGAAGAGTTACAACTGGAGAATTAATGACAAAAAACTTAAATGAGATTTGTTGTAATATCTTACTGAAATAGTGGACTAATTCATTAATTGCTAACGAATGACTGGAATTTTACCCTTGCAGTTTTCTTGGACTTGGGGGAAACACTTTTAAAATGTGATAATTTCTAATGAAACTGAATAGTTCTTAAATTAACAGGTCAGTTGTTAGCATATTTTGAATGTTAGCTGAATACAGTAGTGGATACGGTTTAGTTTGCTTTACTGCAACCGAGTGGCTTGGGTTGCGAGATTATAACGTTGTTGTTATTATTTTTCCAGGTACTGAATAATATGGTATAATGAGTAATAATACTGAAAAGAAAAAAGCCTGATTCAGATCTCTTTTGCATTATATATAAAAGGAATGCAACCCAAGGAACAAACAGTATTCAGTGTTGTTTTGGATAGCAACCAAAACTACATGTTTTATTTGCGTTTATACCATAGTACTTTGTTTACCAAAGATGGGTTGGTCCATGTATCAATCTATATGTCTCTGTTTCACTGATGAAGTATGACACTTCAAAACTTTTCTTCTCCATGCTTTCTGTGGTACTGTTTACTTTTTGTATTTTTGCATATATGGATAGACAAATTTCAGTTTCTCATGCCTTGATATTGAATCTTCATTTCAGAAAAAGGTGTTTACAGAAGAATTAACTGAGGCTGTTCTGGCAAAGACCAGAGTATTGTCACACTTGTGAAAATGTCACACATTTGAAAATCAAAAGGCAGTAAACTTAGCAGGTATGGGAGAACCTGCTTCTTGCAGTGACTTGTCTCTGAGTGGCAACAGCTCCTGGCTGCCTTTGCTTCATGAATTCACCACTTAGGGAAAGATGTAGTGTATGTGAGAATGCACTGAACTCCCTTGTTTCAAAAATTAACAGTGAAATCGAAAAAGCATCAGTGTTTACATGTATTTTGTATTCTTACTCCTCAGTTAAATGCTGTCCCCTAATGTGGAAATCCAACCATATCCCGGGCTGCATCAAAAGCAGTGAGGCCAGCCGGTCGAGGGAGGTGATTGTCACCCTCTACTCTGCTCTCGTGAGACCCCACCTGGAGTACTGCATCCCCAGCATAACAAGGACAGGGACCTGTTGTATTAGACACCGGTCTAATAACGCACTTGTGCACTGCAGCTGCGATGATTCTTACAAACCTTGATCTTGCAGTACTATTTATAGGATGTTATCCCTTTTGGTGTACACAGGTATAAAATCTCTATATCAGTATATAAAACCTAGGGACTATTGTTAGTTTTTGCAAACCTCATGGAGGAGGGAGGTATAACTCCTTTGGAGAGCCCTGTTCTGCATGCAACCATTTCAGAACAACGCTGACTTGTGCCAGAAGCACTATCCAGTCTCAGTCGGGTTGCTGAAGTGTACCACTTGTCTTTTTCTCAGGTGCTAAGCTTTCACATCAGCACTAGTTCTTTGCAGACTTGCTCTTGCTGGAGTTTTGTTATACAGTGATTGACTGCAGTCCCTTCACCAGCTCCTCCTCTTTCTATGATCTGCTGACAGATGAATCTTCCTTTCTTATTCCTGTTTCCATGATGGACGTTTCTGCTTCCCTGCTACTCACCTTAGCCTTTTCAGTGCTTAATTCTAGTTCTGAAGGGGGTCAGCAGTGCTGAGGTGAGCTCCTTCCAAGACAGGGGGTTGCTAGAGAGACTATACCCCAGAAAGCCTGCTGTATTGCATGCTGTGTTTTGCTTTTATTTCTGCACTTTGGGTGTGCATTGCAGGGTGTCAAGAGCAGAGCAGCAACCTCAGGCAGCTGTACAAATGGTGGCACTAGTTGAACACTGTGACACAGTGCGGTTGGGAGGCCAATTACAAGGAGTTGTAATGCTGCAGAGTCACGGCTCTTGCAGCTGATGTGACCAGTTGCAACAGCGCTTTACTCCCTTCTAGAAGATGCAGTAAAAATGAAAATACCTGGAACTGCCAGCAGGAGCTCCAGGCCACTGACTAAAAAGGAATTACTAAAAATTGTCATTGATTTACTTTCCTTGCAAAGCCAGATTAAGTGCCTCACATGAGCATGGGACGGGGGTAGGGTATGGCCTCCTGCTTCTGACGGCTGGGCATGTGGCTGTGATGCAGATCTTGGTTTGATGTAGAATCACAGAATGGGCAGGCTTGGAAGGGACCTCTGAAGATCATCTAGTCCAACCCCCCTGCTGAGCAGGATCACCTAGAGCACGTTGCGCAGGATGGCATCCAGGCGGGCTTTGCATATCTCCAGAGAAGGAGACTCCACAACCTCTCTGGGCAACCTGTTCCAGTGCTCGGTCACCCTCACAGTGAAGAAGTGCCCCCTCATGTTGAGCCGGAACCTCCTGTGTTTCAGTTTGTGCCCATTGCCTCTTGTCCTGTCGCTGGGCACGACTGAGAAGAGACCGGCTCCATCCTCTCGACACCCTCCCCTCAGATGCTATGTAGGGGAATATTTGAGTGCAATTCTAGATTCTGTTTCCTTTTCCTACATTTTCTTTGTGACCTCTGTGTATTTTGTTCATGTGAAAAAGGCACCCTCTCCTTCAAGTCATTCCGTACATAGTGTGTATAAATTTTGTCTGCAATAAAATTTAAATTTTTGTCTCAAAGTGAAGGAGTACACAATATTTGTAGAGGAAGTGGTGAAAGGCATGGGAAGGAACTGTTCCAATTGCAGCCTGACGGTCATACTTGTTTACGCACCTACATGAGATATTTCCAGCAGAGAGTCCATTTGCTCTCCTCTTTCTGGACTGTATGTGATTTTTCACTTCACTGTTTAAAAGAAGGAAATCTTTATGCTCGTTCCTTTCTCCCCTACACAAGTCCTAGTCCTTCTACAGATGTGTAATTGTGCTCACATGTCTGGTAAGTAAGTCTATGTGCAGTATATCCAGCCACAAGACAAGGTGAAAACTGAATTTTTTTAATAAGATCATATGTTTTTTTCTGGAATGCTGTGTTTCCCCCAACTGCAGGTTCTTAAGCATGGTGGAGCTGGGGCTGCCCTTCATCCTGTGAATCCTCAGCTGCTGTTTTTGGCTCCTTTGGAGTCACTACCAGCTGGCAACATTTATGTCAGACCTCTTACATATTCCTGTTCACAGCGTATGACCACTGTAAACTTCTGTTTTATTCAGCTGTTTATATTCCTATCTGCGATAGCAAGTTAGAGGTTTGGAGGAATCTCAGTGTTTGGTGAAAGGAAATACTGAGTTTTGGTTCGTATAATGAGATCTCTCTGGCTCTGTAAAATTTGCCCAGTTGCCAGAAAAGTGTAGCAAATCTTTGCTGTAGATACATAAGAAATAAAATTGAGCTTATTTACTTAATATACTGGTAATATGTATTAAAGTTCTGATCTATGGAATGTAAATTGCTGGTAAAAATAGAAAATAAAGAAAGGAAAGAAGTGCTCTCAAACATAATTTAATATTCAAGTCAGATTCCTTTAAAACTGAGTATAATATAAATGTTAATTATTACTAAAGAAACAGTAGACTTTTCAAAATCCAGCCAAAAATTTATACGAAATTGTAGCCTTATAAGAGTGACAGCAAAATAATGTTATGCGTGAATAAGAGGAAAGCATTTGAAGCAAACTTGCAGAGTTAGTTAAAGGATTTTGGCTTCAAGCTTACCTTAGGTTTTATGTTCTCTCTTTCCACTGGAAGACTTTGAGGATTTTTTGTTTTAAACCTGGATTCATTACTTCAGATAACTGATTCTCTTCAAGAATATCCTAAAAGCAAATCATCTGAAAAACGTACTCCTTCCTTAAACTTGTGTTGATGGAATATTTCTTGTGGTCTAGAACAATTTTAAATTTCAGTGCTTTAATGTGATATTCTCATGCCTGCATAAGAAATCTCAGCATTGTGATACACGCCATTACCCTTGTGTCATTTGACACCATCAAAGTCTGAGCAGCCCAACCTCTGGGTATACATCTGTATACTGTAACATGACGAACTTTGCTATGGGCTTGCATTGACCATGGTTAATAGCTAATTGTTTCCTCAATTACTGACTTGAGAAATGTTATAGTGTTATAACAAACATGAAAGAATAAAAATAACAGCTTTGTGTATTTTGTTTAAATATCAAATGAGTTTGCAACAGCATCAGCTAATGCTCACTCTAAATTTTCAAATATTTATATTAAAACATCTACTTACACTCATATCAAGCTGGTGTAAAATGCAGTGCTTTGATTTAATGTGGTTTAACAAGACATGTTGTAGAATGGTTGAAAATCCAGGTTTGTTGGTTGGTTTGTTTTTGTTTTTTCCTCGTGTTTTGATACTATGGAATAGGAAGGTTTTTTTTTTTTTTTTAACTACCATTTTAGGGAAAGAGTGTGGGTAGAAAGGATTGGCAGTAGTAATTGTTTTAGTTTCATGTGTGCCTTCCTCTGATTGTGTCACTTCTAAGTTATCAGCTCAAGCTAAATAATGGACTATAAAGTTGATGTATGCTTTGGAGTTGTGCCACTTTGCAATTTTAATACAATCCCCTCAGAAAACACTGATCTGAAAAGGTTACTCTGCTGCCTTCTATCTACAGGTTAATCACAAAGTGAAAGGACATTTGCCAGCTTTATGAGGAAAAAAAGGAATGTTAATGGAAGTTAATATGATCTTTCTTGTTTATGTTCACTATGTATGTTATGCACACTGGAATTTACTCTGTGGGAGAGAAGGCTCAGAACCATAAATTGGGGTGACCTTTCTTTGGAGTAGTTGCAGCTGTCCTCTGTATGATGAGAAACATGATGAACAGATATATTATTGGCCTTGCATCTAAGCAGGTATAGCGAGGCTTATGGCCAGGATTCTCAAATTTGGGAGGTTATAATTAGGTACTTTAATCCATACTGGGGTGCCTAAGTGGCTCAACTTACCTTTTACTCCTATGAAGATAAAGTGAAAAACTCCTTTGAAAAGAAAATTGTTGTACTTTTGTATCTAAATGCATGTGTATATGCTTAGTGTTGGGCTACAGTGTTTAAAAACTTTAGCTTTCATATTTAAGGCATCATGCGTGCACTCTGAAATAGATCCATAGTATGATTTGATGATCCAGCCGTACCCGCTGTTATGATATGCTTAGAAGAAAGATTACCCCAAATCTATTCGCACCTCTTAACGTTCATATACTGTTGGGTCTAGTGTCAGTTAGTTTGTATCCTCCTCTTGATGGCTGTAGCAGGTGTATTTGTTAATGCAAAGACTGGTATAGACAGTAAGTTCCAGCACAAAACATGTTTCATTTTGAAATGTGATGAATTTCTAAAATGACTATGATAGGAGAGGACAAAGTAGTTGAGGCAAGGATTTGATAGCTAGAGAGTCAAATTAGGCTAATGAGGAAACATCTGTATTTTCTTTGTTGAAGGTGAGGCTTCATTTCATCTGTGCAAGGTCTGCTGGCTTGCAGCTGGTGAAAGGAGCACTCCTGTTCTTTCTCCATTGCTGGTGATGTGCTGCACTCCTGAGAATATCTGACAAGCCAGTTCAGGAAGAAAACCATCAGAGAACTAACCCAGTAAACAAACAAATGAACAAACAGTTATTTTCCTAGGTTAGCTTTACAAATTTGCTCACTCAGGGATCAAATGAGAGGGAGCGGAGATGGTTGCGGCTAACCTTTAGATTAGCCAGTGTGAAACCTCATCTGGAGGCACAGCCAGCTTATCTCCTAGAGAGCAGGAAAGGATAATAAATGACAGGAGAAGAGATCTGTCTGGGCTGGAGATGCTTCCCAAGGATTGTGTTCTATAACAAAGAAGTTTTCTCTGATGAATATAACATGAGACACAAAGCTTTACATTAAGAAGGGGATCCAGAAAGCTGTCCTGTCAGGTAAGGAGCAAGCTGGCTTGTTCAAGGAGTACTTTAATGTAAATAGGTTTAAAGTGCAGTTTTTCTGTCATTGCTTATGTCTTTTTCAACATATTTGTAATACGTTGTATATTTCGTATGTTGCATTTATTGGCATTTCACCCCAACTCGTATCAAGATCAGTATAATTTTAAAGTTAACAGATATTAACGGGGCATCACTCACCCACTTTTTGGCAAGTCTATAAACTGAGGTAACCATGCACCTTACTTACACATTTGATAGGCTGGAGAACATGCTAATGGAGCTGCACAGGTTACAAGGAGGATTTTGTGGTAACTCTCAGGCACTCTGACATACAGCAGTGTACTATGGCACATATTTCCACGGGACCACATTTTAAGAAGCTTTAAGATTCCTAGCGCTGCAACCCCATCTCACAAAGTATTGATCTATTTATTTAATTTCATCTGCAAAGTTTTGATATGTTAACTTTGTATTGACAGGTTTTCTGCAATTAGTCTTTCAGTGGAGGGCATAGAGCATGAATAAAACTATAAAGCTACAAACACTGAGTATTTAGGGCTCTGGTGGAAGTGTGATCGTGTGCCTGTGTCTGGTCCAGGGCAGGTCTACGGTTGGGTGACCTGGTAGTGCACAAATCTGGCATCAGTTGTTATGAAACTGAGATTGTCATGGGTATGTCCTGTCCTGAGTATGGTAGACATGGTAGCTGTAAAAGGAAAAAAATAAAAAAATAAGAAGGAGATTGTAAGACCTTGTCATTCAAGAAATGCAAAATCTAGGGTATGGTGAGCATCACATAGTCTTCTGAAATACAGTTATGGCCTGCTGCCAGTTTAATGATCAAGTAACCAATAGCATAGGAATATTATTTTGCTATCTAGTCAAATAGAGGGCAAGTAGGTTTCAGAAACAAAGCTCATAATTTCAGTACAGTGAATCTAAAATTCTTAGGACTAAAAAATCACTGAAATTTTTTTTTAAAAAAAAAAAGTGAGAAGGCTCCTGATCTAAAAGTGAGATTCTCAGCAGCATTTTGGTAAATTATAGTTGAGTTTCTATTTAAAATTCTAGCTTAGAATTATGATCCAAAATGCATCAAAGCTGTAAGTCTTCCTATATTGTACATGTCTTTATGACCACGATTTTTGCTTCGATTTTTGTTCTGTGTCATATTTTTATAGAGCAGTGCTGCATCACTTCATTATAGCATGGTTCAAGTCATGCTTTATTTATGCTATCTCAAAGTTATTGTAATTTTGTTGGTTTTGTTGTTTGCTTATTTTTTAATGTTTGCCAACCTTCAATAGAAAACTTTAATAGAGCTTGCAGAGACCCTTTTACTTCATGCTGAAAACTATGATATATCTTGTGTAATTAGCACTAGAGATGAAGTACTTTTCTTATTACTTGTTTTACTTATTACTGAAGAGGTGAGGCATTTTCATTCAGTTTCAATCATATCTAATCCTCATATGGTGTGTCAACCCACCTGTCCTTTCATCCTCTCTGCTGTTAGTATGAATTTATCATGATAATCTATTTTCTCTTTTTAATGTCATGCTCTACTGAAAATTCCAAACATCAGCCATTATCTTATTACTTTATTTCTTTGAGATGAACGAAGAGAAAGTGGGGTTTTGTTATGATTATTGTTATGACAACAAATAGCACCAATTCACATCTGCAGTAGGTATTCATTTATATCAGAAGACTGCTTGTCCATAGAAAATGAACTGATCTGTTTTCTGTTTGTATTACACTGTTATTAGTGGTAGCTGCATCAGACAAATTTAATCAGATCTGTTGTACTGCAGTGTTGTAACAGATGTCACCCTCTTCTGGCAGAGATGCAATTTTCAAAAGGCTTTTCCAGTGTTTGCTAATTGTGCATGGTCAGGTTTCAATATGCAAAATAATTGCAGAATCTTCTTTCCAGTCCACATTAAATACTATTGGGAAGCTGAGTTTTGCCACTAGGAAAGCAGAAATTTAGGACCACTATTTTAATCTCTCTATCTCTTTTTTTTTTTCCCTCCAGGTATCCAACTGCCAAAGGAAGATGAGATTTCAGTCCCTGTGGTTTCCAGCTCCCCAGTTAAGGACACTGGGGAGAAAGTTGATCTTGCCATTGAACAGGAAGAGAAAATGAAAGAGGAACCTTTAACCATCTCAGAACTGGTATACAATCCCAGTGCCAGCTTGCTGCCCACCCCAGTTGATGATGAGATTGACATGCTCTTTGATACCTGTCCAAAAGCAGAGAATGAGAAAGATGATACAGATTCATTTGAGGAACTGGAAGCAGATGAAAATGCCTTTATGATTGCAGAAGAAGAAGAACTGAAAGAAGCTCGAAGAGCGCTGAGGTGGAGCTATGACTTCCTAATGGGCAACATAGAGGTGAATGCCTTTGTGAAGAGTTTCTCCAGACTTCTTCTTGTAGGCCTTGGACTGTTGTTGTTTGTGTTCCCTCTTCTCCTTGTTCTCCTGGAGTCGGACCTTCAGATCTCTTTTCTCCATGAAATCCGTCAGACGCCAGAGTTCCAGCAGTTTCATATTGAATATTACTGCCCATTTAGGCAATGGGTGGCTTGCAAAATAAACTTCATTCGTGACATGCTGGGCAGCTTTTAAATTTTAAAGAAATATGATACAACTAAGGGCTATATTCAAAATTTCAGTTAGTGCCAGCTTTTCATAATGTCCCTGGGGCCATCAGTAGGTAGCTATCTTCATATTCAGTTCATTATAGACTCCTCAGGGTCTTAAGTTTCCTTTGCACACTTTAATTGCTCCCTTAGTTACAGGCTTGTATAGCCACCATTCAATAACCAAAAAGAAGCTTTATTTTAATTGCATTTCAGATTTTCTACTCCTCTATTGCACCATCCAAGATGGGATAACACCAAGGTCCATTGTCCTTAACCTTAGAATCCATGACACTAAATCTAATGAAACTGAAAGAAAAACTTCTTTGAATATACTCCTTAGTGCAGCAATCTCTTCTAACCAATGCCTATACAAGCAATGTTTATGCTGGGTTTTTGTTTTCGGTTTGTTTTTCTGTTTGTTTGTTTTTTTTTTTTTTTTTACATTTTTATGTGTTTAAAATATTTTGGTAAGTTTTTAGCAAAAGATAACTTCTGATGTTATTTAAATGTACAGATTGGTAAGAATATTGCAGAAGGGCACGTAGGTTATTTTTAGTGTTTTAGCAATTTGTTTTTAAACTACTGGCTGGAGAAAGAATGAGTTTAATATAGCTCTATAAGAGAGACAGTGGTTTGGGAAATGTATAGAAAGTTCACTCAAGTTCAGTAGGGGCTGTCTGGGGGAGGTGAAATGACACCAAGTACTCAGAAGAATTTCTGAAAGGCATAGTTGTAAAGCTTGGGAAAGTGAGCAGAACTGAAAGTAATGATCCTTCCTCTTATGTCAGTTTGTCTTACGCTTTATCAGTGCTATAGAAAGTCTCTATAAGATAGTCCAAGTATGTTTTGGAAGAATCTTCAGTCTAAATGTAGATTATTGTACATAACATGGAAGAAGATAATAGTAAGTAGGAAAAAAAAAAAAGAAAAAAAGAAAAAAAAGCCAAACCCTACCTAAATCAGTAGGTGAGTGACCCACTTTTAAAAATGATAGAGAAGAAAAATGTATTCCTTTTTAAAAGCAAAGCTTTAGACTGTACAGTTGACATGAAAGTGTCCTACTGACTCACAGTTAAAGGATTAAATATTTTAGAAGATGCATCTTCATCCTTGACACCCTTTATTGCTAATCTCCAAGACAACAAGTTTTCTGTGCGTACTGCTGTGCTTCCTTTTACATATAGCAGCATATTTACCCTCTTTCCCCAGTATGAGCCCAGTTATAGGACCTCATACTGTTTCATGTAACATGGTTTTGTATATCTAGTTATTCCAGTATTGCTTAGAGAATATACTTAAATAAAAACTTGTCAATAGCTGAGAGCATTTGAAGGCCCTCAGATGGACCACAGAGGTTCTGTCTAAGAAGAGAAAGTTTTCATTGTTTTTTTTTGTCCCCTGATCTTAGTACAGATGTATTTCGTAATTAAACTAGGTAACTCTGATTTTGGCCTCAGAGTCTTTCTCCTGCTTAGAGAATTATGAACTGGAGGCATATTTGAGGCTGTTTTATTAGATGTGCATTTAACATATTGTAACCACATCTCTTAATTTCTGCTGAGTAAAATCCTTTAGTTTTGGTATCTGAGAATTGGTTTTGCTTGGTTTTCTCATGTAAGCCTTTGCAAATGTCTAGTTTGAAAATGGTGATCTACTTACAGGATTTCTCCTTCCCTTTCTAATCTTCTCCAGTTTGTAAAGGATGAAACAGTTACAGGACTTAGAAGTTCCTTTTCTCAGTTGAAAACTTTTTGATTGCTATTCATTTCCCAAGCAACAAAGGCTAAATTGAACAATTGTTTTTTTCTCTTGACTTTCATTTTTCCTTGACAATCTGTTCCACAGAAGAATCATTATTGATTAATTATTTGATGAGGATTTCATCTTGCGCTACTTGCAGCTAAATGATTCTCTCCCATACAGTAACAATCATTCAGCCTAATAGAAATGGAGAGTAAACTAAAGTAGACATTGGGCCTTAACAGGAAATTGTTCACTGATACCATTTCTAAACAAAGGAGTGGGAAAAAGTGTGAGTGGTGAAGACTATGAGAGCTGGTGTCCTGCTGGACTACAGAGACAAGATTCCATGCAGGCTCCTATTTAAGTCTGACAACTGTATTAAAAAAAAAAAAAAAAAGATCCTGTGTTCTCAAATATAATCTTGTCCCTGTAAATTATAGCACACCAGAAGTAAGAGTATTGTTTTTGCTTGATTTAACTATCAGAAAATGGTTGAGTTGCATGAGAAAATAATCTGAGAGAACGTACAGTGTAGTGAGGTCTTATGTAGGGTTAAATGCAAGAGTGTGTGTGCACATGTGCTTGCCTTTTTTCTACCTATGTGCATACACTCAGGCCTGGCCTTTTAAAATTCTTCCTTCTTCCTAATATTCTCTGGTCTATCAAAGTAATTTAACTGAAAGTCCTGAGTTTTCTAACATAAAGGCCAGGAGCACCTAATGCACACGGAAGCATATGGTTGGGCATACTCAGACAGATTAGCTGTCCAGCATTTTATTGGTGGAGATGACAGAGTTGGATTATGGAGGATCTATAGGTACAGTATTGTGTATTTCTGTCTGTGCTTGGATTATATTGTAAAATGTTATGTACTTGAAATCTATTTTGTGGTTTGTCTAATGTTTATAAACACAACTCTGGGAAGAATTAAATATGGTTTTATTTCATTGGAGACTGGGGGGATAATATATCTGTAACTCGAGCCTTATCTTTGTACAGTGAATTTCACATTTCTATGTCAACATCCTGATTGTTTTGTATGTTGATATGATGGCAGGAATCCCTAATAAAAATACACTGTAGAAAAGCTTTCTGCAGTTATGACAGTTATTATGATGAAAGATATTTTGCCCAGAACACTTTTTGTTGGGAATTAGTTGAGGCAAGAAATGGTATGGATTTCTTAGCACCCTTACAAATTCCTTTCTTACATGTATTTTTTCCTCCACTAGTTGGAGAGCCACTAAGAAAGTGGTGGTCTTAATGATGTTAATAACGTGGCTTCAGATGCAGTAACCACAGGCCTAATGGTTTGCCCAATAACCATGTAAAAGCTAGTTGCAGTTTTGAGTTTGCCCCCAAATAAAATTACAGTGCAGAGAATACTAACTGAGCAGTCTGGTTTTAAAGTCAGGCCCTGGCTATAGACATACGGCTGCAACTTTTGAGTGGGCAGATCGGACTAGAGTGTTATGCAAACAAAGCTGTGCAGCTTTTGGATGGAGCATGCTTATAATAAGCTGGTTTGGAGCTCAGTGCAAAAGAGTCTAGTAAAAAACATATGGTCTGCGAAGAGGCAATTCCTAAGAGACTTGAGCAACAGGAGCACCATTTTGAGAAGCTAAACCAGAACCTGAGACAACTTCTTGAGCACATAAAACATTTAGATGCAGACATGTCTGTGCCCTATATAAGGTGCCAAAATTTAAATGGAATCTCAGGTGATTTGAAATGTAAAGGGCCAGGACTACAGAAAGACCTATTTATTCAGTTAGAGAGATGTAGGTTATAATGCTACCCTCAAGAGAGGTTGCTCTGCTGCTTTAACATATGAAAAATGCAGCATATCCACCTCAACATTTTTTGGATTCTAAGTACTTAGCACAATTTATGAAAATAGTATGTGTAGTTTGGGTAGAAATTGAGAAGTTGTCATAAATTCTTTCCAAATCATAAGACACAATTTTGCAGACTTTCCATTAAATTATAAATCATTAAATGTTATGCCAAATGTACGTTGGAAGAAATAAGGCTGCATTTATTGGAGCTAATTTTTACTGTCGTTAACTGTTAGCATTTGACAATAGTCATGTTGGCCAAATGGAAGATCACAAGCACTGGAATGGAAGAAATAGATATATAATAATAAAAATATATATATATATAAATGCCAGAAGTCAAGGTATGTTTCAAAACTTTTTTTTTGTTTTGTTTAAATAACAAAGGAAGTGGTTGCCTCTTCCGTTTAGATTGATTTGCTGTAGGTTTTCTTTACAACTGTTTCATGTGACATATGGGTCTCTGAGACGCCTTGTGAAGATCTCTACCATTACAGCAGTTAAATATTGTGTTAGAAAACTTTGATCATCTGGTCTTATGTTTTTCATTCTGCCCTTTTATGAAGGTGAGTCCTTCATCATCCTCATCCTCAGAAATTTGTAGGAGACATTTTGAAGCTGACTTGCTTGTGGTTGCCTTTTTTTAGTGCAGATTATTGCTGTTCATCTCAGCCAGATGAACTCACTGCAACAGCTCCATCTTACACTGTTACAAAGGTTCAAAATTTGTCTTTGTGGTGGTTTAACAGTGATGGGCAGCTAAGCTCCATGATTCTATTCTCTCACTCCCTCTCAACAGAACGAGGAGAAAATACGATGAAAAAAAAGCTAGTGGGTTGAGATAAGGACAAGGAGATCACTAACCATTAACCATCAAGGGTAAAACAGACTTGGCGTAGGGAGATGAGTGTAATTTATTGCCTATTGCTAACAGACCAGAGCAGTGAGAAACTAAAAGCAAACTAAAAACACCTTCCCCCCATCCACCCTCTTCTACCTCCTCCCCCTGAGCGGTGCAGGGGAACGGGGAATGGGGGCTGCGGTCAGCCCATATCGCT
>VXAL01010205.1:25820-39689 GCA_013399475.1 Chauna torquata | reverse complement strand
TAAACATAGTTAGAAGTAAAATTGCATCGCTTAGTGTTACAGAACAGTCATCGCTTCCAGCGGATGGGACTGCAACTGCTGCTGTAGAAGAAAAAAAAAAAACATTTCAAAACTTGAAAGAAGTAAAAAATGAGCAGAAAACCTCCCAAACAACAGCTGATAACAATAAAGGGCACTCAAAAAATAAGAAACGAACAGAGAAAAACAGTATGGAAAAAGAGACTCCCAAGAAATCTACAAAAGAAATCAAAGATATTGAGAAAAAGAGAGTTGCTGCTTTGAAAAGACTAGAAGAGATTGAACGTATATTAAATGGTGAATAGTCTTTATCATGTCACAGTAGAGTAAGGGAGGTGTACCATTTTTAATTACTGTTTAATATGTGATCCAACTGGAAGGTGGTTTCAATGCTCTGAAAATAGAAAAAATATTGACTGCATATCACTTAGCAAGCAGCAAAAGTCATTACAGTGCTTTATGTGAGAAAACTACAAATTTATGTGTGATGTGGGGGATGGATGGGGACTGAAGGATAATGGGTTGAGAATAATCTTAAATGCAGAATCTTGAGAAAATAGCACTCAAAAATCATTGTAAGTCAGGGATATTCAGGAAGGCTACTTTCAAAGAATCAGTGAAAGAACTGAGTGGAGAATTAATGGGATAAGCCAGACACTGCTGTTTTTCCCATAAAAATCTTTGTGTTAACATTTTCTACATTTCCATTTAGATATCAGCAGTTTAAATCTTTCTAGACCTCTGCTCTACATGGGAAAAGCATTTTTCTTTGTGTTACTTGTTTCCAGAGCTTAGCAAAAAGTCAGTAAAATGCCCCTGGTTGTAGTATGTATGTGTTAGACCATAGGATGATGCAACAACACACAAATTTTCAGTTGTGTTCTAAATATGGAATGATATAATAACCTTTTAATTGTTCTTCAGTTACAGTGCTAAAGGTTTGTACTGTTTTACCTGATAGAAATCTTATGGTGCTCATAAGATCTTTAGTCTATGCTTTTAAGATTATTCTCAACCCATTATCCTTNTGGAACAGTATTTTTAGTCTTATGACTTTTCACAACACTAATTTAAGCAATGGTTGCTTAGAGCAATGTGATAATAATTAAGCCACTGAATTTACCAATGTTTAACACAAGGAAGGGTGGATAGTGTCCTTCCAGATATTAAGTTCTCTTGATACTTTGTCATGGGTGTGTGGTTTTTATTAAATATTTATTTTGACTACTAAAATATTCCCATTTACACTTTAACCACTAATGCACAATTTTTATTTCCTACATGAAATTAATTTTTTTTGTAATTTCAATGTTACTTTTATCCTTGTGCAATGCATATATTTTTGTTTAAATATATGACCTATTACTGAAACCTGATGCTTCCTTTAATTATGAGAAAGAAAAGAGCTGGGTTGAGAAGGAAAAGAAGTTTAAGAGATGGGTTCATTAGTAATTTAATCATTAAATCTAACTCTTACTCTTCATGTTTTGTCTTATTTCATGATGTAGAAATACTCCTTAGCAACTCTACTGTTTAACCATAGTCCTTTCTGTAACTGCTCAGCTTTCTGCCTTTGGCAGTAATCCAGGTGTAAGATGTAATGTTTATCTTTATGGGAGGGTTCTTAAATGTTTGAAGGCCTTGCAGGGACCATTTCATTTCATTTCATTTGTAATGTTACCACAACAATTGCTTGTATGGTAATAACTAGGAAAAGAGAGTGTGGGTTTTTAAAAACATAATTTAAAAGCTGGAGACATGACTAGATACCTGGTGTGCAACCATTCTTCATAAACGAGTTTTAAATGTTCCCTGTAGCACTAGAAATCTGTTGACCACACCTTGAAAATTGCTGCTTTATCTTAATCTGTGAATAACTTGATACATGTAGCTAAAATAGTTGATATATGGAGCTTTTTAGAAACACGAACTGCATATTAAGTCTTCCCTCCTGACCTTTGTTTTACAAATGAATTAGTCATTGTTCTGGGTGATACAAAGGAACATTCATTTGAAAGTGGAAGGAACTACGCAGTAAGCATAGGTACTTTCTGTTTGACTGAGCAGGCCAAAATTCTGCACTTTTTTTGTTTTCCTTTTTTATCAAGAGTCTTTAGAATCCAGTTGCCACACTGTTCTCATTCAGTCCATAAATTCAAGAGGAGACAAGGCACATTCTCTCTTTCTGCAGTTGAGCTTCTGTCACTCTCCTCTAATCTTGACCATACAAATTGCTGCTTTTTAGGGACAAGCAAGAATTGTTAGATTCACTCACATGCTCGGAGGTGCCACCAGGTTTAACTAAATAAAAGTATCAGACTGACGTAAATTTGAGTATGCTGGTGGTAGGTGTTCCAGTCATTTATTAGGTAATATGCACCCTTTGTTTCTTTTAAAGAAACTGTAGTAAAAACAAGTATTTTGACTACTGTTAATGTGCAGAGTTGTATGTAGCCTGTTAGGATGTTAACCATTTTAAACTCATAGGAAAAATGTTACAGTAAATGTAAGTGGTGTAACTTCTAAAAAATAGTCAAATTGTATGTTCATTCAGGTCTGGTTTTTATTTTTTAATGTGTTGGGTTTTATCAGCTCTGTCAGGGGAAATAGTTGGATATTATGAAGATCAGGAAACAGTTTCCTACAGACAATCGTACAAAGTGTCACAGATTGGATTCACAAAGAATGAAGAGGGAGAGAAGTTCTTTTCAGTGCAGAGTGCTGTGTGCAGCTTGGTTAGGCAATCCTGGAAGAGAAAAAGTCAAGACAGGAGTAAACGTACAGGACGATTGCTGTAGATGGAGGGTTACGTATAAGGAAAGCAAGAGAACATACATATGTGCTACCATAGTCTTTAACTGAATGAAATAGGAAGCCTTTGATTACTCCTCAGTTGCAAAGACTTACTGAACTGTACCTTATTTTGGAACATAACGCAATTTCAGTACATTTAAAAGGAAAATGATGTGCTGAAATCTTAGGTGCATCATTCTAACCAGTGAAATAATGCCTATATAGCCTACAGCAACTTCATCCAGATCCTCATTCCCTGCTGGCCCTCTGGCAAGAAGCAGACAGACTCGGAAGATCCTCCTACTCTGAAGAGACGAGATTTACAGTGTCCGAAAGATGCAAAAGATGCACATGTTCTCTGTTTTCCTGGAGCTACGACTATTGTGACCATGTTCCCCCTAAATGAACATAAATTGCTGGCAAAAGTATGTTTTATTACTCAGCCTTTCTTTGTTCACCAAAAATAGCTGAACTGAGTATGGCCTGTGGGGTACTGAGGCAAGCTCATGTTTAATGGGACTTCAGAGCAAAGCATTGACCTGCTAGCAATACCACCTTTCTCCCAGAGAGTGTTATCAGTTGCAGAAGTTAAGTACTTCAAAAGCTGCTGAAACATTTTGGCACTGTGTGTATAGGTTGTCCAGCATAGTATCTGATCAGATTCCCCTTCCTCACATCTGTAGGGCATCACAACACTAAGAACCACTGAGAACAGATTTTCAGGTGCAGTAGTTCAGTTGTCTGCTACTTCATTGTCAGATGAGGTTTTTGCAAGTTCAAGCTGTGCCTTGTAAAGCTGTCCACACGCCTGCTTCCAGGATATGGAGCTGAACATGCAGGCAAGTGGCATTTGTTTCTTCCTGAAATTTTGTTTGCAAAGGCCTAATCGAGATCAAAACAATTCTGGGAAGTTATCAGCCCGCCCTAGGCTCTTGCAAACTTTGCATCCCACAAAGGCATAAGGAAGAGTCCCAGTTTGGGCAAGTGGATGTGGCTGGGGCTTTTCCCTGCAGAGACTCTGTGATCCATCTCTGCATGGCAGAATGACTGGAACTGTAGCAGAACCTCCTCTAAGGAGGTTCTTCAGCTGCTGCCATGTAACCAAAATTGCGCTTCTCTGACTTTTTGCCTAAGCAAAACGGGATTCCCAGGCTGAAAGTTTGAATATGGAAAGGCTGGAAGACACCTCTCCTTCCAACCATCCTTCACCTCACTTCCTCTATGTACAAAACCACCACTCTTCATGTAGAGTTTCAGCTGAGCAAGAAGAGTCTGTCCCCCAAACCTCCAACTTAGCTTACAAAAAGGTAAGTAAACCATTCCTATTTGTGATCAAAACAGCATAGCTTACTAGTTTACATGCATTAGTAAGCTACATTTAAAAAAAAAAAAAAAATCCTAGATAGATATCACATTATTTTTATAGCATTCAGTAAGTGGTAGTGAAGATAATGTTCTTTCAAAACTTAAAACTGCTTTCTGCAGTCTGATATTAGTGCAAACCAGTGGTTCTGCACACATTATATGTCTTCTGCAAACAGCCAGAAAAAAAATCCATACGCACCTGTCTGTCTCAAAACAAAACATAAAAATGAGGGGGAAAACACCTCAGAACCTTCTGCATAATTATTGTGGGATGGGAACAATGTAATAAACTCTGTAACTTTCTAGAGCTAGGAAAGAGTTAGAGAAAACCATGTTTGACCTTCCCCAGTGCAATTCAATCCCTGCAAAGATTACTAGAAAGAAAATTGGACTCCAACCTAAGGAATTCTGTTTAAAACAAAATATTATATAATGTTAATAGACTCCAACATAATGCAAGCAGGTATTACCTGCTACATCTTTTCCAGGATAGGAAATAACAAATCAAAAGCATGCATAGGTAATATGTCCCTGTTCAGCTAGTGTCTTCACTTGTGCTTACAAAACTGTAAACTGGTTTTGTTAAATGTCCGTGCAGAGGTACTAACATGCTTTACAGCGAGTTCAGAGGTTACACACTTGTTTGGGTGAGCTGTCTTTTTTAGATGTGAGCAGAAAGAACGAAACTAAGTTTGTGGGTCTGCAGGGCTTTGTGAGACAGACTACGCCTTGATGCTGTGGAACAATCTACATATGCTAATAAGTGAAAGGGTCTGTGCTTGCAGAAATAGTAGTTACTGGTAGGTTGACAGTACAGACAAATTAGTGTATTTGATATGGTTTTGGGGGTAGTAAAACTAGCGAGCTTTATGTGAGGTTATGACTTCTCTGTGTCTTTTCTGAGTTGCAAGTGTTACAAACATGAAGCCTTGAAGGATTCTGGATAGGATAGACATAAGCATTAAAATAAAGCAATCTGTTCAGATTTCCTATTACCTATTCAGCATATGTTTGTTCCTTACATGTAGTTACCAGCGTATTGTCTTTTTAAATAACACGTAGCAAGGTATTTTTAATTATATGTGTATTCATCCACACACAATGAGAGTAGGTGGAGGAGGAAAATACAACAATTACAGGATGTCTTACCAAAAGTAGAAATCATAAATTTTGATTTTTAAAATACCATCTTGAACATATTCTCACCTTTATTTGATTCGCAGTTGTTAATCCAGTCCTATATTTTTGTTGTACTTGATCATCATTAAAGGACAATGCTGTAGCACTAACTTACCAGTGCTAAGAACTTAAACAAGGCCATGACAACTGATGATTACAGAAGGGGATCAGTTTTTACTTTTCCTCAAGCCTTCAACTGAATAACAGAGACTTGCTTGTTTGTTTGGGCACACTGCATGTTTCACCTACAAGAATATCAGAAATCATGTATGACTCAGTTTGCAACATATAGTAGTTTCTCTGTAGATGTTAAAACATGTGCCTTCTCATTAGCAGATAGAGACAGCATGACTATATTGTGCACACCTGAAAGCCGTACAGTGTAGAAGTGAGACCAATTTATAAGAAATATTGTGTTATTCAAATCCAGTAAATATGTAAAAGGAATATAATAACTGCTGTGCTCAGAAGTGATGCAAAAATATGGTCTTCTTTAGTTTAAAAAAGAATAAAGACAGCAAATTATAAAAGAAGTTTAAAAGGAGCTTCTAAACACCCTTTTTACCTTCTTGAACAATTTTCAAACATATCTGCAATGATGGTTTTTCTTCAGTTCTGTACATAAACACTTAACTATTCTGCAAAACTTTACAAACAAAACAGAATAAAAGATAAGTGAAAGCTTAAAACTCGGGACATTCAAATGCTGTGCAGAAACATAAAGGAAGCTGAATGAAGTTGTGTTTATTTAGATGTATTTGTATGAGTGGATTTGTATGAAGTTAAAGTATGAGATATATTGATGAGGATTATTTGGATGAGTCATACTGTATTTCTGCCCCTTACTTGGGTGAATATAGTCAATCAAGTTTCTACAGTAAATACTTAGGTTTAAATTTATCCTTCCACGGATATTTCTAGGATATTTCTTCTGCTGTTTCTACAGATATTGCAAGAGAACTAATTTGCTAGAATATTCATGGGAAAAAAAAAGGTTTTGGAGTAATTTCATTCTGATTAATATACGTGAAATATAGTTTTGTTCAAATACATATTTTATGTATTGTAAAAGGATAAAAGCAACAATGAAATTACAAAGATTTTAATTTCAAGTGAGAAATTAAAATGATGCATTAAGATATTCCAGGGATTTTCTAATTATTTGCACTGGTTTATCTTGTGATAAAATTCACAAAATTCCCTTGTCTTCCTGTTGATCATCTTTCTTCTTCCCCTCATTTTGTTCTTTCACTGTCTGAAGGACCTTTTCCTCTTTTTCCAATAGCTTTTTGTTTATTTCTTTGTTTTTTTGAACCATGAGTACAAAAATTGTCAGGTGCTCCTTCAGTTTACAAACAGAAGACAAATTCTATCTGACTAGATGGGGGAGGGAACCCATACATACAAGGCAACTGAAATACAAGACATCATCTAGATTTTTGTTTTAAAAATTAATAACAAAATAGCAAACACTATTATCTTAGGCTGTCTAGTATCTGGGTGTCCAGAGCCTTGTGGGTGATGAGAAAATACAGCAAACTACATCAACAATTACAGACCATCTCAACTTCAGAGTTTTAAAAAAAACCTGTTGTTTAAAAGACCTGTCATATAGCTGTTTTCACTAGTATACTGTTCCTTCTTCAGTTCAAAGTGAAATGATCTAAAGGGACCAAAGGTTAGATTGAATTGGGGTAACACAGGCTATCTCTTGAATACTTTTAGGTTCTGTTTCCTTTGTTCTGGTGTTCTTTTGTTTCTCTGGCACTGATACTTTCTCACACTGCCAGTGCTTCAGGACAAAGGCTGTAAAGATGAAAAAGAAAAAGGAGAGGAGCTAACTGAAGGTTTTTAAGTTTTCATATATTTATTATAATCATAGAATATCCTGAGTTGGAAGGGACTCATAAGGATCATGGAGTCCAACTCCCAGCTCCACACAGGACCACCCAAATATCAGACCATCTGTCTGAGAGCGTTGTCCAAATGCTTTTTGAACTCCGGCAGGCTCGGTGCCGTGACCACTGCCCTGGGGAGCCTGTTCCAGTGCCCGACCACCCTCTCAGTGAAGAACCTTTTCCTAACACCCACCCTGAACCTCCCCTGTCACAGCTCCATGCCGTTCCCTCGGGTCCTGTCGCTGTCACCAGAGAGAAGAGATCAGCGCCTGCCCCTCCGCTCCCCTCATGAGGAAGCTGCAGGCCGCCATGAGGCCTCCCCTCAGTCTCCTCTTCTCTAGCCTGAAAAAAACAAGTGACTTCAGCCTCATACATCTTCCCCTCCAGACCCTTCACCATTTTTGTAGCCCTCCTTTGGACACTCTCTAATGGTTTTGTGTCCTTCTTATCCTGTGGCACCCAAAACTCCACACAGTACTCAAGGTGAGGCCGCACCAGCGCGGAGCAGAGCGGGACAATCCCTTCTCTCGACCAACTAGCAATGCCGTGCTTGATGCATAACATATATGTATATAAATCACATATGTAAGTCGTTGCTAAAGAACTGGAACACAGTTATTTTAACATTTGCTATGAGAAGTACTCGTTTCTCTTTATTATTGAAAACTCTTATCATTGCTATTTGGAACAACAATGTAGAAAATGCAGCGATGACCAAATTATTGTTTCAGGTTATTACTTAGTATGGAGCAGTTGCATAAATCATGGAAAGGGTTAGCTAAGTGCTACATTATATCTTGTGGTTTGGTTTGTTTACTGCTCAAGATCTGGCAGCATTTTGAGAAGGTTGTAGTTACTGCTTCCAGGGGCAGCAACTCTTCATGCTATTGTTCATCTGCAACCCTGTTATCACTTTCAGAGGCAAAGGCTGTTATCTTTGTACTTGACCTCTTGGTAAGTATCTTGTTAAAAGGAGGAGCAGAGGTAGAACCAACAAGCTAAACTAGAACAAGATTTCAAGAAGATCATGATTACATTAGTAATAGCTGACTTATGGATAAGGATAAAATTAGATAGCATCATTCCATTTTTCTGTCCTGGTATTTACAGTTAGTTTTTCTTGAAGTCATAGTAGCAACTTTGCTACAGTTCTGGCCAATAAGAATATAAATCTTAAGCAGCAATCCAAACCATGTTCTCCATGTGACAGGATAAATTGCAATGCTTTGAGTAACACTGCTAGAAGATATGGCCTCTGACCTGAGAAGTTCATCATCATGGAAGTATGTGATGATCTAAACTAGGAAATAAATAAAAATAGCGTTTCCATTATATATTGGTGACTGACAATAAAACATCTAGGGTCATATAAAGCTTCTTAATTATTGAAATACGAAGATCTTCACAATATGGTTTGTTAACATCCCTCCCTGCCTGTAGTTTTCTTCATAAGAATGTTTCTTTTCTGCGGCTGCTTAATCAGAGGAAAAATAGTCGTGTTCTTTTTTTATGGTCACTGTCAAATCCTATACTCACAGTGTTTTTAGTGTAATTTAGGGTTGTTATACATACATCCTGAAGAGCCTGTATGTAGAATAGCACCAAATAGTGAAATTGTTGTGAAGGCCACCTTCAGAATATCACAGATGCAACTGGAAAGGTTTAAGAAAAAAAATAATCGTCTAAGATTTTTGAATACAAAGATACACCCACTGTGTCAAGAGCTGTTTAATCCGCAGATTACTAGGACCATGAGTATGTATTAGAGAAGTATCACTTCCAACTTGCTTTTCACTTTTTTCTAAGCATTCACTTTCAGAGACTGAAAGTGGGTTACATATGCTATGGTCTAATTTGGTATGGCTGCTCTTAGAAGGAATTCTGCTGTGTATCTAGTGTGGTCAGGGGCTGCAGGATATGACGTGTGAACAGAGGCTGAAAAAGCTGGATTTGGTTTGCCTAAGGAAGATAAGACTACAGGAACTTCTTATTGCAATCTTCAGCTCTCTTTAGGTGGTTGCTTAGAAGCTGGAGCCAGATTCTCCTCAGCGTTGCGCAGCAAATGTAATGGGCACAAGCTGCAGCAAGGGAAATTCTAATGAAATGTAAGAAGAAAAATCTTCACAGCAAGAACAATCACCAAAGCAGGGTTGTGGGATCTCCGTCTTTTGGAGAACTCAAAACTTGCCTGGAATTAGACTTGACCAGCCTGGTCAAACTTTGAAGCTAGCCTTGCTTTGAGTAGGGAGTAGGGCCAGGTCCCCTCCAACTCTGGTCACTATCATTCTGTTCTGTGGTTCTATTTGCTTAACTCTGTGCACAAACATGCACCTTACTTTTATTTCATGTATTGTAAACATCTTGGTTTATGGAAGCATACACTTTTCTTGCATGCTTCTATACTTGACTGTTTTTCTCAGCATTCCAATTTGTGGATAGTCATTATTCAGAGGCACATCACCCCTTTGTCTGGTCACAGGCTCTTCAGCTATCACATCCTTGTGTGATCAGGACTGTACTGGCCAACTGCTTCATGGACAGGCATCATTACAAAGGTTATGCGTTACTTAAACAAAAGTTTTCTAGGATAGAAGAGAGATGGGAAGGAATCATGAAATTTATGGTAGAGGTGAATAGAAAATTACTTTTCTTAATTTCTTTACCAGACTACGGGACAAAAATGAATGAAAATTTTGTTGGTGAAAAGAATATCTTCATAGAATACATAATTAAATTTTATAGCTTATTGCAAGATGTTGTGGTTGCTAAGGTATAAAAGATCCCAAGAACCAAGCGGAGATATTGATGAGAACAAAGATCTATGAAATGCTATTAAACACAAAGAAAGAGATGCCACTTTTGTTTTAGGAAGATCCTACTCCCAAAACCTGGTAGGATATACCTAGAGAAAAAATAACGTGTACTTGTTTTATTCCTCAATTTCTTCCTGATCTCTTTGCCTAAGCATTTGGCAGTAGATGCAGACTGCATAGCAAGTTAAATGGACTTTTGGTCTAACCCATGCCATCAGAAATATTATTCTTGACTTCAAAGTCATTAAAGAAAAAAGGAGGAAAGTTTTGACTGGAGTAACATAGATTAAGCAGTTATCTATCCTAATCCTAGTTGTGGATATAAATACAGATGAAGATCTTGTCTGTAATGCTTTTGGACAGATAAATGTTATCAGATCTTCAACTTCACAGATGCAGACTAGGAACAAATACCAATAATGTGGTAACACATGGATATTTGTATACATTCTGGCTAGAAAATTGTCGGTTAAATACACTGTGAACCTGAAAAAGGTGAGAGTAATTAAAATTAGTTTTTATGGGTAATTGGGTATTTTAGAAGATCTGGCTAAAGAAAAAATATGCTTTGCAGAAAAAAGGTACGAACTGATATATTTTAAATTAAGTGGCAGTGTGAAGTAGGCCGATTACTGAAGTCTGGTTTGCAAAGGGCAGATTTTTGCTGAAGACACAGTTGTACTAAGACAATGAAAAGGATAAATTAAATACAGAGAGATGGAGGTAAAATACAACAAAGTTCTTTATGTAGATTGAGACACTATTTAACAGTTGATTAACAGATGAAGAAGACACTTGATACCACCTTTCTGAAATTAATCTCTGGATAAACTGTTAGCTAAACTACAGATAACAAGAAGTAATTGAGTTATTGGAGGGTGAATGAAAGCCATCCAAAGGGGAAACAGCAACAGGCAGCTCTTGAATATCCAGTAGCACAATAGTTACCAGCCAAGTTAATAAAAGAACTTGGTACTCAACTTGTTCAATCTTGTCAATAATGGCCCTGGTAGAAATACAGTGAAAATGCTGATTGGACCTGTTGACAATATAAATTTGCATGCGTTATCAGTACAGGGTAGGATACTGTACAAAAATCACTTATTAGGACTGGATTAGTAGAAATGGGATAAAACTCAATAATAGATAATATAATGATGCACTCTGCTACTGGCACCAAACTTCTGTTGAAAGCTGGAAGTTTGCAAAAAAACTAAGGTATAAATGCACTTGGCTGTCCTACATAGCAGCAGGATCATAAATTACTAAAGTCATTTAGCCAGAAAATAAGGTGACTGTGTTGAGAAGGTATCTCCAGCAGAAATAGAGATGTTTCTACTACAAGACATTGGTGATACTTATCTGGGATACTAATTTAGTTTTGATTACCTATGTCCAAGGTCAATAAAGATAAATTAAAACAAATACAGAAAATCTCTGCTGGGTGAATAGGGAAAGCAGGGACTTAGCTTCTAGATAAGAGCTAGAGGTTGTTATCTGAGGCTAAACAGGTCAAAAGAGCTTGTGGTTATCAATGTACTCAGTAGGAGGTTAAAAACTGGAAGAAAAAATACCATTTGGGTTAAAAGTTAGTCTTTGTACAAGAAAAAAAAAAAAAGAAAGAAAGAAAACAACTATAAACAAACTCTGGTTGGAAACGAGGCAAAAGGCACAGACTACCAGAACAATATATTTTAAGTTAAGGCCATGAACAATTTTGAAAGTGAATGCATTAGATGCTACCTGTGATAATAAGGAATTAAATTTGGTTACCCAGGAGGTTCACTCTAATTTTGTGCTCTGTTAAAACACCCTGAGCTAAAAAATAATAGGAATTTGCATCCTATCTTCTGTTTGTTTTAGAGTGTATGTTTAAATTGGAGGTGCTCTTGTGAAAGTAATAATGCCTATTGCAAACTGACATATTTTGCATGTGACATTATTGTCCACAGAACAATGCAAAATAAGATGATATTAAAATTGCCTGTTTTCTGTGGTTATAATCTTAATGAAATCTTTACTGAATTGTTTTGCCATCTTTTTTTGCATGGAGAAACTCCCATTACAGGTTAAATCAAGGAATAGTGAACTTTTAAAGACCCAACTCAATGATGTTAAGACAGATCCCTTGATGTACAAACTATTACATAGTCACATGCGCTGAGTTACTGCTGCAGTTCATGGAAGAGTAATTGAAGTAAATGAAAGTTTGCAGTAGAATTCTGTTTTTGTGAAAATGCAAGTATTTATTGGCGATGGTAGTGAAAGCCTTGCAAAACTTCTGACTGAATCACTATTGTAGGTAATATGAATTTAGAGAAAGATCTGCAGATCTTTCCCTTTCTTTTCTAGTTTCCATGCCCTCTAGCTTATGGGACAGTAAGATGCAGTTTGTTACAACCATATCTATAACAAAATATAATTATTATACATTATAATAATAGTTAAAACAAGAAAGTAGGTGTGAATCAAGAAAAAATGGAAAATGAAGTATTTTGTAATGGATTGTATTTTTTTTTAACATGATTTATAGTCTTGACCTTATATGTAAGTGAAAAGTAAATAGCCATGGGATTGTCTCCTAGAAACTGGTTAAGGTAGTAAAAAAATACATAACAAGAGTAAAATATACTTTATTGTGTTATTCAGCAAATATGGAAAATCTGGTTGTTGAGATAATATGTTAAATTTAAAGAAAGAGAAAAAGTCTTTCCGATTCTTTTAGAGATTAAGGGGAAAATAAAAAAAAAAGAGTGAAAGCAATTCTAAGATTCCAATTAAGCAATGACAATACCAAAGAATGTAAAGCATATATGTTCAAAAATAAAATGAGGTCCGGAAAAGAGTTTCCAGGTTTGCTTTTTAAAACTATTGAACACATTTTTGGAAAACATGGTCTGATCCTCATCCAAATATTTTGTCTCTATCCCATTTCTCTTCTTGTTTCTGAGCGCACAGAGGTCTAAGGAATGTACTCACACAGTTATTATTCATTTTAATATTGAGATTCAGAAAAGATCCAATTGTAAACTTAATTATCATAATCTATCATTTTGTTTCCCATCAGCTAACAGATGGGAAGCAGAAGTCATATATTTGACGTGTCCAGTGAGGGTCTATCTTAAAATTTTCAATACCCAAGGCATAAACACACTTTAGTATTTATACAAATCAGTTCTATATCATCTCTATTAAAATTCTGGCTGTGAAAATTTGTGTTTTGAAATGTTTCCTGTTTGAACTGCAGTAGAAGCAGTTTGACACTCAATACCAAATACTTCATTCACAAGCATGCCTTGGCAAGGAGAGAGGTGCAGATGGCCCTGACCTCCTCTACCAGTGCACTGAGACGGCTGAACTAGCAAACTCAGACCCTGAAACAGGATAAATCACTGCAGGATTGTGCCTGATCTAAGACATAATTCTTTCTGAGCAGCAGAGGTTTAATTCAAACCCGTCAGTCTGAGTGTGCAAATCCTCATCCCTCAGCACTTCCTCAGTGGTGAAAACATCTTTTTTCTAGAGCTTATTTCCCACTGGCCCCAGGTAGACCACCTGTGCCTTTACCTGCTGGGCTGATGGTCCAACTCTCAAGCTTCAGTTTTCTAAAGAGAGGATATGGGCAGTTTGCCTTCCTTCTCTATTCGACAAATTGTTAGAAGCTGTTTCTATTTTCCATGGTATTATAGCTTTTTCCATTTTCTCCCTTCACCTCTCCCCTTAAAGAAATTTGTTCTTCCCTCTTTCCAGAAAGCCTGGGCTGCCCTTCAAAACTTTTACCTTCTAGAAGACACATGGTTTCA
>VXAL01010205.1:814-25365 GCA_013399475.1 Chauna torquata | reverse complement strand
GACACATGGTTTCACCTATGTCTGAACAGTATATGCTAGACTTGCAAGGTCTTTAAATGTCTGGTTGTCACGTGAGACTGGCAAGTTCTCTGTAACCCTGCTCAGCTGTCATCTCATGCTGAGATTCTCCTCAAATGCACAGCACTCAGCTCCACATTTAAATTTGCATTTTAAAATGTATTTTAGAATGCACTGGGAGGATCCAGACTTGCATAGAAAAAAAACAAAATCAAGAAGAAGAGGTTTAATCCTTGTGTGTTGTTGTTGGTTGGTTGGTTTTTGCATGTTTTTGTTTGTTCGTTTCTTTGTTTTTGGTGTGTCTAACAATCTGTTATTATGGAATTGCTTTGTGTGCACAAATTTCAGGTTTGAAGCCAGCCTCTTGATTTGAGAGTGCCCTGAGACTGCACAGGGGTTATATTTTAAGGGCATGCTTCTTGTGTTCTTCTCTTGAGAATATTCTGTTGAGCGTAATAACAATTTACTTTAAATCTTCATTAGGACCCAAGCTGTTAGGAATCAGGGGAATTCTCCTGACACAGGACCCATTCACATTACATTTGAGAACTTTTATCATCTTTCACACTGCTTTATCTCACCTTTATTGAAAATGACAGTCTTGTTTTTTCTATCTAATTCTCTCCTCTATATGTAGCGAAGAGCTTGTTTGTGTGGAACATTTTTTTTCTTATTATTATTATTTTTTTTTGCTGGATGAATTTATTTTGTAAAGAAAGAAACATTTTAAATAATCTAACAGATGACTAAAAGGATTCTGCTTTTTAAATATCTCAGAGTTCTGACTTACAACAGTTAAATGCTTAATTACTCCATTTTGAATTCACACCCCAGATATTTTTCATATGAGAAAAGGACCTTGATTAGATTTATCCCAAGTGTGGGATAGATTCGGATATATGTGGAAAAAATGTTTTCCTTATCATTATCACTAGTATTCCAGGTTTTGTGTTTATGTTCTGTAATATGGATCTGGTAAAGAAATGTTTTGTTATAATTTTCTTTCAGGGAAAAATGTCTGTTCAAATAAATGCTTAAAAGTTGTTTCTTGATGTAGAAGACATGCATACTCAAGCAATCTGGGAAAGAATTTCTCAGATTTATGAAAAAAAGATCTTACTTTATTCTATAATAATAGAAAAAAGTATGAAATAGCTTGGAGGCACACAACTATAGCCATGGCAAATATTTTAAGATCTTAGCAACAATCCTTAAGTTACCCTAGTAACCTAAAGGTAATACAATGGACAATGACATTGATAATAGGGCAAATAAGTAGCAGGCAAAAGCATCGCTCATAAATCTGTTGACTTGTTTTCACTCCCAAAATATCACTGGAGTGAAATTGAAAACTAAAGTGATGGGAAAATTCCTGGGAGATCGGGAGTTAAGGGTCAGGGGAAATTATATATGTATACATATGTGCATACAGTGTATATACACACACATTCATATGTATTCATACATGTTATATACTGTTATCTAGTAGACATTTTATATCTATATTATATAATATGTATGTATATATATATTTTTTCTGGCTCTGTTACCACATTGTTATTCATACATATAAATTATTTTCTTAGGAGGGTCTGTGCCTTTGTGTGTTATTTTTTAGTAACACCATTACATACTGTCTTCCTCTCCTTTTTCTACATACTTTTCTTTTAAGCACATTAGACTAGATCCTGTAGAAGAAGGTTTTGAGATTTTCAGAAGGATTTCTAGTAGCCATATGAATAAGCTGGAGTATGACTATGCTAGGAAATTGTGTGAGGCAAGTTAGGGATTTTTTTTTTAGTGTACTATCTGCAGCCCAATATTTGGTTGTGTGCAAGTTTTCACTCCATAGTACATGAAAGGGTCCTAACACTGGACTGACGATGGCAATTTCCAATCAAATAATACAATACAAATTCATAACCTACCTTGTCACAATGAGAGAATGAGAGCCACATAACCCGTCCTAATTTTTGTTACAATATTTCTCAACCTTCTATGTTACTTAAATTAGTAGTAAAATAAATTGCAAAAATTGTCATAATAATGTTAGTGCAGTAGATGTTGTGCAAGAGATGACTGATTAAGTGGAATGTTGTACAGTTAATGAAAATTCAAACTTTTTTTGCCGTATTCCCTATTCAAATAACATTTCCAAAAATGCATTTCTTAAACCATAATCACAGCTATTCTCAGTTACTTCATATTGCACTACATAAACAAATCCAAAACATTCCAAATATGAATTGTGTTTCTACTTACACTTTGATTGCTTTTTTCTTCCTCTTGAGTAATTAGAGTTGGAAATATTATCCAAATAGAAGCATTCTTTTAATGACATGTATTTTCAAATATATTTCCAGATAATGTGCATATGACCATGCATATCACATAGAAAGGTAAGTGTAATCAGATGCAGGAAATAAACTGTGTGGGATCTGGATCAAGAGAACTTGAAAGTAGAAAAGGTCTGGGGATTAAATATACTCTTTTATAAATCTCACATGCATATAAACTGTTCTGTCAAATCACTGTGTTTGGATTTTTTATTCTTTAATAATGAGTTAAACATGAAAACATTTTATTCTGAGAGAAGCTCATGTGGGTTTATAACAATCTGACTATGCAAATACTCATAAGTTAGAGTCATCAATGAATTCATTTAACTTCGAAGTAAAATCCTGCTCAGAGATTAAATTTGGCATGAGATTTTAAAAATATTTGTATTTTTAAGATATACGGAAGACATGGCATATTCTATTAAGAAGCATAAGGTGATGGAGGTAATATAATTTTGGCAAGCATAATCACATATTCTGTAGACCTAAGTTTCAGAGGATGGGATCTTTGATGACAGCAATGCATTAAAACGAGAATTTTTGTAAAACCTTTGATACTACTGCATGTACATTTTTTTGCATGTAGAGATACATCTCGGAAATGAATTCTTCTAACAGACTGAGAAACAGGAATGCTTTCCAAAGAGATCTGAATGATGACTGCCGAAAATATGTTTATTAATAATTTGTTAGGATGTGAATAATTAATCGTGTTAATTCTACATATTTCAGAAGAGTATACAAAAAGTTAAACTCTTCAGAGTACCTTTATAATTCCTATGCTTATTTGACCTTATTTGAGATTCAGCTTTTATTCTGCATTTGTAGAGGTTAGCACTTCTGATCAGATCATTTTTATAGTAGGTCTATGATATTTCAGGTTGTTAAAATAAATGCTAGACATTTTTTTAGATGATCAGAAGCAACCACTGAAGATGCAGTCTTTGCTTTTCCTCCTTATTGAACTTTTACTTGACCAAAATAAAAACTCTCTAGCTTTTAAGGTCAAATACATAAAAGAGTTAGTTTTAAATACTTCACAAAAATTCTGGTGGAATCTTTACCAGTAGCCATTCTTATCCTTTATATGTTGCCTAGTGAACTGAACAAAGCCCAGATTATTTCTTTATGCCGAGCAAAACTGAATTCCACATACATACTGTGCATATAACTGGCATTGCACTTTAATACTTACACAATAAATGAAGTTATAATATGACTTTTGCCTTCAATGAATTTTAGGAAATGGACTCCTAATGGACTACTCACAATAAACTTAAGGAGGAATTCATGAAATTCCAAAGAAATCTCTGCTGTATATTGGCATCAGGAACCATGGGCCAAATGATAGCTTATGAAACTTCTAAGCCTTCAAATATTTTGGCTACATCCATGTCTGTTTTGTTTTGTTTTTGTTTTGTTTTGTTTTCAATTATTTTGCCATACTCCATAATTCTTTTATGTTAAGTTTGGAGAAGGGTATATATACTTGTCTGCTCATAAACAAGCATTCAGATATACTCATAGTATCTTAGTAACTGCTAGTACTGCTTTAAACAATCTGACAAAAAATGGTTATGTGATTTATCCTTTCCTTTTCAGGACAAGCAGCTCAATCCAGAAGTTTTCTGTGGATTTATTGCTCCTCATTTTTAATCAAGCAACAGATTTGTGATTGTATAAGTTAGTCGTGCCTTCAAATCAATTCCTACCTCCTAGAGGAATTTACCCCAAGATTTCAGGTTAACCAAAAGTATATTCCATTATTTGAGTAGATTGAGAACCTATCTATCTTGCCTTACGACAATTTCCTTGATCCACAAGAGCAGAGTTACTTGTCCTGGATATTTGGTGGTCTTTGAGTGTTTTGCCCCTATAGCCTATGGAAAAAGGAATGATGAATACCTGAATGTTGCTGACCTTGTTTTTTAACAAAAACTTGGTAGGGAAGGTAGATCCACTCTGTGTTAAAACCTGTGAAGCAATGTGCTGGTGAGAGGTGTCTATGCAATGAAATTTTCTAGTTCAACTGTATCAGACTGGTGTCATTTCAGAAGTAATCAAAGCCTGGAGTCCACTTGAAGAGGCAGAATTTCACAGAATTTCATAAAATATTTTGCGTTGAAAGGGACCTTAAAGACAAGACCATCATGTTCCAATCCCCCGGCCATGGGCAGGGATGCCACCCACTAGACCAGGTTGCTCAAAGCCCCATCCACCCTGTCCTTGAACACTTCCAAGGATGGGGCATCCACAACTTCTCTGGGCAACCTATTCCAGTGCCTCATAGTAAAGAATTCTTTGGTGGCTAAATGCTATTGCCAGTGACTCTGTTTGAGGTTTGGTGCCACCACTTGTCTAAACTTCTCTGCAAGAAAGGTCTTTTTCCTCAACCTTCTGTAGAAAGAAAGGACATATACCTACTTACACAGCTACTATGATTGTAACCTGTCCAGTTATATTGTGAGGTATTGAATAGTTGGATTTGTTCAGGCACGTAAGTCCCTTCCTGCATCCACAGACATGCTCAAGTCTGAACTTGCATGTGCATTTTGTTGTCTTTATGGACATGTCTGATTTGTGAGGATAGGACTGTACTGTTAATCAAAGCATATTAAAATGGCATTAGGAGCTTTTCAAAATTATTTCCTTTGCTAATTATGGTGCTTCTTTACTATTGAGTCCAGTTTTAGATCAACATTCTTCACTGACCTTAACAGGTCAGCGCTATGTCTTTTTTGGTGGTAGGAATGTAGATGTACATCAAACAGAACAGAAGTTAAACATGTCCTCTAAAGGCAAGGAGTAAAATATTCTGTTTGGAACCCAAGCCACTGATGTTCTTACTGGATTACTGGTGCCATACAACAACTGGGAAATAAGTCAATGAATAAAAACGTCTTCTCGATGGTAACAAATATCCCCCTTGCACCCAAAGTTGTGTATAGATTGTTTAAAACAACTCCCCTGCTTCAGAAAATTTATGTTTAAAAAGAGAGTTAATTATACTAAAGGACATAGGAAAATTATTTATGATACTCCTAACAGTCATATCTGGAGGGATTTGACAGTAGAATGGGTAATAAGTATTTTTAAGTAAAGCATCATTGGAAAAGCCAATTTGTAGAGCTTTATTGTGTTTTATTCAAATGAACTTTTGATGGTTCAATTAATTTGGGGGGATGTCAACACAGGAGTCTCACTGGGATAGGGAAAATCTGCCAGGAATTTTGGTGGATGTGTAACAAGTTCAGAAAAGCTGCATTGCTGGAAGCAGCGTGGCCACCAATCTTGTAATGATCTGGTAATTGACCTAGTGAGTAACCTTGTAAAAGACCTTGTAAATGTGATCTTCTTAGGTGATTTGCTAATTCTCTTAGCAGTGAAGGAGCCAAGAACATTCAATAGGATAGTCAGGGACAAAATCTTCCAATTTTCTGGAAAGTACTTTCAAAAAGTAAACAAATTCTGTCAAATCAAAATCCTGATTTTCAGTCAGATGTATTTTCATATCTTTGTTAGAAATTACATGAGTGAATATCTTTTACCTTCACTGAAAGATAGCCTTTAATCATAAAGCCAAATTCTAAAGGTACTTCTACTGAAGCATAGTTTCTTCTGAGGTAAACCCATGATATCCTCCAATACTTTCAAAACACTGAGAAAGGTAGTGGCATTCACCAGTATTTAATTATCCCTCTCTTCCTTCTCTGAAAACCAATGTTATTACTATGTTTATTTACAAATATTTAAATGCAAGCCTTTGTGTAATACGAGCCTGATACAATTTCTATGTCAACATTAGCGTTTTATATGCAAATATAGGAACGTACTAAGGTACTATAATTAATTAGCACTTTTAAAAAATCAAAAAAAGACTGAAAGAATTTCTAATTTTTATATTAAAAATATATTTATTATTTGGTTCATATGAAGTTTTAATTACTATTACATCATAACAGAATTAAAAGAATACCCCAGAAAATAGCAGAATGAAGTAAAAGAAATAGCTAAAGCATTAACATTAAGGAAGATTTGTTAATTCCTCCTGCAGAAAACAAACAAGCAAACAAAAATAATATTTTCTGCACTAGGAGATTTTGTGTCAAAAAATGAAGTCAAGCTTACAGTCAAGATTATTCTTATTAGTATTAAAAAATGAAAAATATAGGAGTCTATTATCTGAGTATTACTAAGCCCTAGAAAGACATTCCCTCTTTGATGAGACCATGGAAAAACAAGCATAGTGAACCTCTGTTTTTGCTTTCTGATTTCTAATTTACTGTACTACACAATCTCAGCTCATGTACTCCCAGCAGTGAGATCAGTCTTCACTAGCAAGCTGTAAGTAGTAGCAAAACAACCAATGGAAGGGAAGCAAGAAGCCATGATACAGTATCAAAAAGCAACCTTTAGTTTAATGGGGCACCTGGAACATACTTCGCTACTCAGTCTTACTTATCCTTACTGATAAAGAGTTTGACTAAGAACAGTTAAGGGTGCATGGCTTTAACTTTTCTATTAATAATTTTTAAAGGAGAGTGAAGTTAGCTTTTAATGCTACATACTTTTAAACTGCCACATTGAGGCAAGACCTGCAGTAGGTTTTGGAGAAACAAACTTTGATCTTATTTGCAGGAGACTGGGTTAATTCTTGTTCTGACAGCCTTAAAGAGTACTCTCTTGTTGGCATATCTCCATGAATTGGACATCCATAAAATGTCATAGAATCAATAACTAAGACTTTGGTTTTGTGTGTGCTTGTGTGCGTGCGTGTGTGCGTTTTCAAATTTATTCGGATTTTTTGGCTATTCCTAAGAACTGTGTGTAGCTTTCTTTCTTTGTGTGGCATGCTTTAAAACCATGAAGGTTAGAAGTGAATGTTCCCTTCCCTACTCCCAGTAGTCCCAACCCCTAAACTATTTTCAAGAATTCGTTTGGCAGACCATCTGGCAATGCTTTTTTTTCTTTTTGGGGGGATGGGCAGTGAGGGTGGGCTATATATTTGTACTAATTTGTTGGACAATATTACCTGCCGCTTCCCATCCAAATGCCTCTTTCTATACCACAGTCTGAGAGCAGACCCTGAGAGCAGGGTCTACCCATATACGATGCCTATAGATGACATTTGTAAGAGAAAACCTGGCTCATAATGCACTTTTACAGGAATCACTCATTGCATGACAGGATTTGTTTTGATTCAGTTCCCAGCAGATGTGAAATTCAAGTTTTATAGATGAGGTTCTTTCCTTTTTTGATAAATATTTATCTTCTGTGTCACTATGGCCACGTATATCTGCCCTCTTTGAGTGGAAATTCAGAAATGATAGAACATTAGTTTCATTCTTCAAAAGGTTTTGCTATATAAATTTGAAGAACATTAATATCTTTGGCTGTACTTATCCTATTTCAACTTTTGGATAGAGCAACTTTTTCTTTTAGCTAACTATAATTTCATTACATTTTTTTGTAAGTGGATGCAAATCTCACTTAAGCAAATACACCACTTTGTTTTTTCTTGCAGTAGTACCTTTCAGAAATGCCAAACTCATTATAAGGTATTTAGTTGTTGGGCACTGAAAAAATTAAGTATATCAAACAACAGAAGTAATCTGTTCTCTTAAAATTTTTGCATCATGTCTAAAGCCTGTTGATTATTGTTGGCTGAAGCCAATAATTTCCATTTTTGAGATAAGGTGAACATCCTGCACAGATCATTAAATCGAAGCACTTGCCATTGATATTCAATGGAATCAGAACTTGGTATGTGCATTTATTATAAAGCATTTCCTAATGTTCTGCAAACAGAATCTGTCCATTGACTGCAATATTGATCAAAAAATTTAACCCCGAAATTAATACCAGTAGCAGTAACTGTGCATTTCATCTATTTAGTTTTTGTTGTATGTAAGTATGTCAGGTCTGTTCTACTGATACCAAAAAAAAAAAATGTGGATAGAGTTTAAGCAACTTTCTCAATGCCATCCATTGCCTGCCTGGTTTTACTAGAAATCTAAATAGCCTGATATTTCCTGGCATTGTTCTGTGGTGCTATGACAAGTATTCTATACAAAATAATTATTTTTCTTAGAGAAATGAAATACATCCTTTGTAAAATCTTAATTAAGGAAAATAGGCCAGCAGGTATAATTTTCTGATATCAGAAGATAATGTCCAAAACAAAAAAGTTGAAATGGGTTGATGGATTCAGTGTTCTCCATTCATCTGGTCTAAAGCATATAAACACAAACCCTCAGTCAAGTACCAAACAATGTTAAATATATCTCAGATACTAGTCTGAGACACTAACTTTGAGTCTTATTCCAAGGAGTGTGTCTGTATACAAGATATAAAAAGGAGCAAACTTCTAATTTCCTTCATCCCATCTGGATACAGAGCCAGGCTCTTTTGACAACTTGCTTTCCTCTAGTGCAACGGCCAACGGGTGGACATCCTCATGCAGGCTAGTCTCTACATTGTCATGGCCATTTCCCTTTCAATAACAAACATAAATTTCAGCCCTGCTCAATTGAAAACATTAGGACCTGCAAAGAGACAGAACAGAAGGGAAGGGAACAAATGTTGGCCTTTCTTGCTAGCATTGTTCTGCTTGTCCTGTGAGAAAATGTTAGCTGAATCATGATGAGTCAGTTGGTTACTACATTAACTCACCACAGAGGAGACTGATGTTGACTATCAACGAATGCTCAGTGCTTCGAACTAAGCAATTATTGCAGCAGGGATTAGAAATCACATTTGACTCATAGCTCTCAGTGAGGAATCCATTAATGCAGTGCATGAATACCAAGTTGTGCTAACACTTTTAGAATAAATTAGCTTCCAAGAACTTCAAGGAAAAATGATACTACAAATACTACCTGAATTCTCTAAACTTTACATTCTGAAGAACTCAGAACTTTATCTGATTCTTAGAAGGGTCACTGGAGAGCGTGTATTTTAGGCCTGCGATAAACATGAAAACAGGAATCTGCAAATAGTTCCAATATCAACTACTTGTAGGCCACAATTTAAGAAGGTATGCAGGAACTCTCATTAACTAAATATATAAACAGTCATTCTAACTTCAGGAAGTTTACAAATGTGCTCAATACTGGGAACATGCTGAGCTTTTGACGTCCAAAAATATGATAAAAATTTGCAGGCAGGCTGAAAATTATAATTCCAAGTTCTTGTTTCTAAGATTCCAATTTGCTTTCTAAATTTTCATTGAAATTTTAAAGTGAAACTGTCTGAAATTCCAAAACATTTACTGGAACTGTAGAAGGAAGTTTCAGGTGATGCTCACTTAAGTTTGATATTTTGGATTCAATTAATTTTGTTTTGTTTGTGAAAAGCTTTTTGTTCATTTCTAAATAATGCCTATTACTCTGCAAAAAAAAATCTATAGTTTGCCAACAAAAAGAATGTCAATTCCAATAACATCACTACATCAGCACTACCTGGTTTTTTTTCTGAACACTTTTGGTCATGTCTATGAATTCAATGTTTAAAAGCATTGAAGATCGGGTGTCCACATATATTTTCACAGATTTTATTATGTCTTTTTGCATATCTTAGTATATCTATTTTTGGATGAATCCAGTAATGTAAAAAAAAAAAAAAAAAAAAAGAGAAAAAAATTTGATTGGAACTCTTCTTTTGATGTGACCTCAAATTAACAGGAGTCTTTCAAGAATATTTAAATAGCCATGTTTTCAATCAGCAAGCATACATGGGTTACTCAAGTCATAGAAAATATTCTCTAAGGACTGCCAAGACATTAAGCAGTGTAGTCCTTTTTCCTAAAGCAGGACAATAATATCTAAACTGTTGACAGCAGTTTGTCTAATCTGTGCTTAAAATCTTACAGTGATTGGGTTATACAGCCTACTTTGGTTGTCCATGGTAGTGCTTAATTGCCTTTACAGATAGGTCAATCATAAGGAAAGCTTTCTGTCTGTCTGGCATCAGTTTAGCTTATTGCTCCACTTTTGAGTAATTTGTCTTGGACACAGAGACCTCCTCTCCCTTTGTGTCTGAAGGAAAGGGGCAGGTGCTTGTTGATGGAAAAGAGTCATGGGCGCACCCATGGGAGGCTGGAGGTGAGAAACTGATCCTTGGTCTGCCTGGCTGTGCCATGCAGCTGAGCACTGAGCCCAGCCTGGTATTAAATGGCATCTGGAGCTGTCAGTGCACATGGACCTCGGCTCCTTCAGGCATGCAACCATGAGCCAGCACATCAGTGTGAGTCCCGTGACTGGTGCTCTGGCTGTGAACTCATACTTCAGACTAATAAATTCCTTTATTAAGAAAATTTGGGGACTTCAGTACTTCTAGTACATTGATTGTCTATATTGTTATGAGAGACTGCATTGTACTTACATATGGAGACCTTCCAGACATGAGCAGATTGATAACAGAGCTGATGCTGTTCTTTGCACTATATTTAAATTATGTGGTAGACAGTGGGTTCTTCTTATTTCTTAAGGAATGAAAGATAAATTTTACTTCTTCAAGTTTTGAAATGGAATTGGGTTTCAAATTTCTGGTCTTAAAAACAGCACACTACTAAATACATCTACAAAAATTCTTATTTTGGGGCTCCTGGGATTTTATTATTCCCTTTATTTTCTGTGTATTTCACCACCTTCCTACCTGCTGCTCTTCCGTGTGAGTGTTGATGATTGGATGTGCTGGGGAAAGAAGTAATCACATTAAATAGGAGAGATTTCATCTGAAGATCTTGTTCTAGAAAAAAAGATCCTATGACGTAAGATAATGCTTTTTAAAAGCTGAGAATATATGTTTTTCTGAACAGTATCTTAATCTAGTTTAAAATGCTAGAACCGGTTATTGCGAGGGCTCCATTCTCTTGGATATATAAAAAAAAATGTGATGTTTATCAGAAGAGCTATGCTGACATAATTGTTTTTAGTTAGCAAAATGACAGAAAAGGAATCATAAATAGAAATGTAGATGAGGTGAAGAGAAGGACTTTAAATAGTCTTTTCACATTCAAATACAGGATTACTGAATATTATGAGAATAGAATAGAATAAAATGAGGTGGGATGGAAGATTTATGGAGAAAACTCTTTCCATGATTTTGACTAATTTTTACCAAAGTCAAATCATTTAAAATCATGTAAAAAGACATTTTACTTATTATTGGTTTATTTTGTAAGGAAGAGCATTAATTATTACTCTTGCCATTGCTAAATTCTTATCTCATGCACCCACTGGTCTTTACTAAGCTTACTTCTTTTGGTAAAGCATGACATTTCCTTTAGAATAATGAGTGTTTCTTGAAGTTTAAAATGGAGAACTAACATTGCAGTTCTTTTCTTCAAGAGAAGAAGATTAAATAAAAATTAAGATTTTTTTTTTTTTTTGAAAGTACTTAAGGATTAGTGAAGGCCAAAAGCAATATGATTATGGGAAACAAAGAATTCCTAAGCTGAAAGATTTTTTGTTTATTTCATTTAGGTGTTACTGTGAGAGGTTAGACAGAAGGATAGATGGATGAAGTCACCTACACAATGCTGAGAATCAAAGGTAGATTGCAAACCCTGTCTTTTTCTTTGTTAATAAATACTTTACTTTTTATCCCCCCAAAATATTTAATATTTTAATAACCATTACCTAAGCATTACAATTTGAGCTTGTTCTTACAAAACCTGTTATAATTGGCCTTTGATTGCTGAATGTAATCAATTTAATTGAATTGATATTTAATTAAATATCAAACACTTTAATATTTGCATTAACCTGTAGTTAGTTGTTATGCTGGTTTGTAATTTCGTTATTAGGTCTGGCTGTAAATGAAACTAAAGCTCTGTTTCACTCAGAAAAATTCATAAAATTAACAGCACAGACATTTTTTATTACAATAATAATAGTAGTTAGTAGTAATGCTTATATTTCAACTATAACTGTAATTTTCTTTCAGGAAGTTGTCTAGAAGCTGTTAGTATGGTCCCATTATTGTCAGAGGGAGAGAGCAAATATTTTTAGAGAATAGAGGATGGAGTCTTTGCAGAAATCAAAGATTATCTAATGGTTGCCACTTTAAAGAACAAATCTCTTCATTTGGGACAACATGGAGAAAGTAGTGGGAGTACAGGGAGAACTGAAATGAAAGTATAGCTTTCATGTGGAAATTAATCCAAATGGTGTAGAGAGTATGACTTATATTTTGAAAGTACATACAGACATGGTACAGCTACATTGCTTATGCAAAAAGCAGGTTACATATATAAAAGTATAAATGTGAATATATTTGTTAGGTTTAATAGCATGGAAACATGCAAATTAGAATTGCCTAAATGAAATACAGGTTCCATTATTTGCAGACATTAATTAAAATCTTGGCAAGATTTTTTTCTTTGATGTTCTATACCCAATTGTTTTTAAAAATGGATTCTTTTGATAAACTTCCTAGAATTGTGTCTGACATCTTTAAAGATGCTTTTAATTTAGTCAGTACCTTGTTCTCTATTCTAAAAGTTAACATTGCCGTTGTTTAAACTCAAAGCATGTCCCTGTTGTCACTTACTTGTTCAGTTCTAGCTGGTGTGAGAATTAAAGCTTTTTGAATACTAGGACAAATGGGACTTTCATGTCTGACTATATTGAAAGCTATTATCTTTACCTTGTATTTCACCCACCTATAAACACCTCTATTCATATATCGTTATTAGTTGCAAAGGGATGCTCTTAAAAGTTAGGAAATGTCAGAAATAAAATTGCCTCTGCAAAGTAATGGCAGCCCCCTTGTGTCCTTTTCAGTTTTTAGTTATATCTTTAAACCTTTAATCCAAAGATGTGCTTACAATTACCTTTATATATATTTATTTACACTTCTCACAATCATTCACTCAGGCATAAAAAGATGGAGCTGAAATAGAAGGTGTAACAGAAGGTGTGATTATCTGGGTTATAGCTTGTCTGGGATATTCAAGTTAACTCACCCACTTATTTTATACTTTAAGAAGGTGAAAATGTATTTCTCTAGAACATTATTCCATTTCTAAAGAGCTTGAGGCTAAACAAGGGTTAATTCAAGAAAGAAAACCTTAGCATATCATAGAATCATAGAATATTCCGAGTTGGAAGGGACCCACAAGGATCATTGAGTCCAACTCCTGGCTTCACACAAGTCTACCCCAAAATTCAGACCCTATGTCTGAGATCATATTCCAAAAGCTTCTTAAACTCCGACAGGCTCAGTGCCGTGACTACGTTCCTGGGGAGCCTATTCCAGTGCGCGACCACCCTCTTAGTGAAGAACCTTTTCCTGATATCCAACCTGAACCTCCCTCTCGCAGCTTGACTCCATTCCCTCGGGTCCTATCGCTGGTCACCAGAGAGAGGGGATCAACGCCTGCCCTTCCGCTCTGTCTTGTGAGGAAGCTGTAGACCGCGATGAGGTCTCCCCTCAGCCTGCTCTTTTCCAGGCTGAACAAACCAAGTGACCTCAGCCACTCCTCGTATATCTTCCCCTCTAGACCCTTCACCATCTTTGTAGCCCTTCTCTGGACACTCTTGGGTAAAAGCTTTTCTCCTAATGAAGATTAATCCAGTTATATATGAAATATATGGATGTGTGTGTGTGTATGTGTATGTGTGTGTTTATCTGAACTGCAAAAATAGGCGTAGAAACTTCTTAGGAGCAAATGAAGAGGGGATTAATTTATATGAATCATGGCACGCTACGACCTAACTTAAACACTGGCACTGGTTTTATAAGTTGTAAGATCTGGCAGGCAGGTCATGACTGGCCAATATAAAGGAAAAAGGCAGCCCTATTTTTGAGTGTTGTGTATCTTGAAACACTTATTGAGTTCACAAACTTTCAATTGACTCAGGCGGAAGAGACCAAATGTATTAAAGATTTTGAAGGGGTACTACAGCCTGTATAAAAACAAAATGTGAAAAAGGTGTTTCTAACAGAAGGATACTAAAAGAATGTGATAGAATGGCAAACACAATGTGTTAGAATGATTTGGACAGATTTGGCAAACATGATGGGTACTGACCAAGGCTTGCAGGAGACAAAATTATGACTTGGATCTGACCAAATATACACTTTTTCAAGAAAGAACCCTCTATTTGTGAATTACAGGGCATACACTAGCTGAAGTGACATGTAGGCACTGAATTGTGCCCAAGTCTATATACACAGTCTCAGAGAGTCCTCCTTTCTCCTGATTTTTTTACTCTTGACACCTGGCACTGTAGACAAGTTTAGAGAGAGAGTACTGAAATTAATCCCTAAACACAAGCAAACTAAAAAGTCAGAAGTTGTCAAACCATGGAAATCGCAATGAATGAATACAGGAGAGATAGCAGCTTGATCTACTGATGTATTCACAAATTAAAACATAAGAAGCTTGAAGATGCACATTCCTCCTAAGGAAGCATGTGAACTAGATACACTGGTGAACAACAAATTCAAAGTGATATATTGTAATGCAAAGGAAAAGAGATGCTGTTTCTGGACTGGCCAAGCACCGAAGTTTGTTCTGTTGTCAGAAGGTTATCCTCACTGAGGGTTCAGAGGTCCAGAACAACTGAGTATTTTAAAAACGTCTTCCAGAGAACAGACAAATCCTTAACAGAGAACAAAAGGGAACTGGAAGAAGTTAACCCAGGCTGTAACACAGCTAAGATCACTACCAAGGTGTCTGCCCTAACTGGTGAGGAGAGAGACAGAGTGCCCATGGGAACGACAGATTATACTTGGGAATTTTTATGCACTTTTCCAAATGCTGTTGAGTTGTGTTTTTCCCACGGACCTGTGATACAGACAAAGGCTCTGACACAATGAAAACTGACAAAAGCTCAAGTTCTCAGTCAGATTGATGCGCAAAATTTAGTTCTCCACAGGTATTTCCAGGGAAGGGTAGAGTTCTTTTCTAAAGAATTATGATCAAATTTAGAGATTTAGGTATTTTGAGCACTAATGAAAATTGAAAGTATAATTCATCTCAATATATTATTGTACTTTGACACTTGCACTGAAGATGCCTGTTTCTGTTAGACAACCTGCTGTGTGATAAAATGGAGAATAACAGGCCTGATTCACCTGCCTTACTTTTTGTTTGTTAGGATATGTCTGTATGATTTGGTCATATTACTCCTACTCTGTTTCAGTACCTTCAAATATAACAAGATGTGTATAATCACTTTGAACAAATAACTTGATGCATATAAGAAAGTTTCATGCCTTTAATTAAGACTGGATGAAACTGATCATAAATCACTTGCTTCTGTTGCTTAAAGTGGGCTAGAAACCCCTCCACTTACTTTCAGAGCTGCTTTTCTTCACCAGTTACAGGTGTTTTCTTTTTTGAATTCATTACACTGGGGTAAGATACATAGTTTGCAGATAAAATCTTTAGAAAAATTGTAAAGTGCAGTTAAGCAACATACAAAGTTAATTTTTGCAGCAGTATGTTTTAACCTCAAACAAATAAAGAATATAGCCAGTATTAGATGAAATACGACATTAATCTACTGTTGAATTTAAGATACTCCAGAGAATGACTGAAACTATCAGAACAGGTTGAATAGGATAGCATGCTTACAGCCCCTAGCACCATAATCACTGAACCACAGAATAACAGAATGCAAGGGACCCGTGGAGATCATCAAGTCCACCCAGCCTGTTTAAAGCAGGGTCAGCTAGAGGAGGTTGCTCCAGGCTGTATCCAGCTGGAGTTTGAACATCTGCGACGATGGAGACTCCACATCCTGCCTGTGCAACCTATGCCAGTGTTTGACTACCCTCACAGTGGAAAATTTTCTCCTTCTGTTGAAGTGGAAATTTCTGTATTTTACTTTGTGCACTTTGATTGAGAACCACTGAGACTTCATCATCTCCTCCCCCTCTGTCCCCCATCAACAGATATTTTTACACATTGGTAAGATCCCTTTGAGCCTTCTTATCTCCAGGCTGAACAGTCCCAGATATCTCAGCCTCTCCTCTCATGTCAGATACTCCAGTCCCTTAATCATCTCCATGACCCTACACTGGACTCACTCCAGTAAGTCAATGTCTGCCTTGCACTGGGGAGGCCAGCACCGGACCCAGCATTCCACGTGTGGCCTTTAGAGAATCAGAGAATCACAGAATGGTTGAGGTTGGAAGGGACCTGTGGAGGTCATCTGGTCCTATCCCCCTACTCAAGCAGGGACACCTAGAGCTGGTTGCCCAGGACCATGTCCAGGTGGCTGTTGAAGATCTCCAAACTCCAGTTCTGAGTAAAGGAGAAGGATCACCTCCTCCAACCTGTTAGCAACACTTTTCCTAATGCAGCCCAGGAGGCTTTTCTGCAAGGTGCATTGCTGGCTCATATTTAACTTCTTGTCCATCAGGACTCACATAGTCTTCTTTGCAGAGCTGCCTTCCAGCTGGTTGGTCCCCAGCTTGTACCAGTACCTATGATTTTTCCTCCAAAGGTGCAAGATTTGGCATTTGCCTTTTTTGAACTCCATGAACTCCTGTTTGCCCATTTCTCCAGCCTGTCCAGGCCTCTCTGAATGGCAGCACAACCCTCTGGTGTTTCAGCCACTGCTCCCAGTTTTGTGCCATCTGCAAACCTGCTCAGGGCACACTCTGTCCCATTGTCCAGGTCATTAATAAAGATGTCAAACAGAGTTTGTCCCAGGATTGGCCTCTTGCGTACACTATTAGTGACTTGCCTCAAACTGGACTTCATGTTGCCAATCCCAAATCTTTGAGCCTAGCAGTTCAGCCAGTTTGTAGACCACCTCACTATAAATTAGCCTAGCCCATACTTCATGTTTGTCATTAAATGATATTATGGGACAATATGGAAAGCCTTACTGAAGTCAAGATGAACAACATCCACTGCTCTCCCCTCATCCACCAAGCCCATCATTTCATTGTGGAAGGCTATCAGTTAAGTAAGGCATGATTTCCCCTTCATAAATCTGTGCTAAATACATCCCCATCATATTCTTCTCCCTCATGTGCCTGGAAAAGGTGTCCAGGAGGATTTACCTCCATCACATTCCTAGGCAGGGATTGAGGTGAGGCTGACCAGCCTGAGTCCTCCTTCCTTCCCTTCCTGAAGTGACCTTTGATTTCGTCCAGTCTTTAGGAATCTCTTTCAACTGCCATGACTGTCCAAATATAAACAACAGTGGCACAACAGTGACATTTGCCAGCTCCCTCAGGACTCATGTGTGAATCCTATCAGGCTCCATGGACTTATGTATGTGCAGTAAGTGCTCCCTAACCTGTTCTTCCTCCACCTTCCTCTGTACGTCTCTGATCCTGATTTTCTCACTTGTCTCAGGGAGCTGGGATTGCTAAAGGCTGGTCTAACCAGCAAAAACCAAGGTGAAGAACACATTGCATACCTCAACCTTTTCCATTTCATTTGTCCCACCCCTTTCAGCAGCTGGCACATGTTTTTCCTTGGCTACCATTTGCTGCTTATCTATCTATAGAAGCCATTCTTGTTGCCCTTCATGTCCCTTGTCACATTCAGTTCTTGGTGGGCATTTCCTAACACTATCTCTGCATGGTGGGACTGTGTTTTTATATTCCTTCTTTGTGGCCTCACCCCATTTCCCCTTCTTGTATGTTTCTTTTTTATGTTTGGTCTTTGTCAGCAGCTTTTCCATGCAGGTCTCTTGCCATACGTGCTTGGTTTTCTTCTCATCAGGATGTACCATTCTTGAGCTTGTAGGAGGTGACCCTTGGAAATCACCTAGCTCTTCTGGAACCGTCTTCTCTGCAGGACCGTATCCCATAGGAGTCTTCCAAGCAGATCCCTGGGCAGATCAGAACTACATAAAATTCTCCAGAGTGATTTGCTTGACAACCTCCAGATATCAATTCCTAAATTCCTATTTCAGAAGAACCAGCCTTCCCTGCACCCCAGTAAATACCATATAGAACTGAGCACTCTTTGTTGTTTGGTGGAGAGAGGTTGCAGTTTTGTATGCTCTCTGCATGCCATGCTCTTATTTCTATCCCACCACCCCCATACTATATTAATCCCTAAAAACAGCAATGTTGAGGAAACTTTGTGCATAATATTTACCCCAAACTGTGATTAAATGAAGCAAATATGTATAAACTGTTTTGCATTTACCACAGAAATTATTCATTTATCTTAGATAATTTTCCTTCTGTTGGATAAACAGTAGATAACATGTATCAATTCTGTTTTTTTTTTTTTTTTTCCTGACACCGTATATTCACAAGGTTCTATTTGACAACGGTCCAGAGATGTGGGCATGATTTAGGTGGTTTAGTGTGCAATATAAATTAAAATATGTGACTGTTACTCCCTATTACCCATTGACATAGTTTGGTGGAAAAAAAGTCAGACTAACAGAATGCATAATGAAGAAGAATATAGTCAGACACTGATACATATTTAGCATGGTTGCTATGGAATAGCACAGATTAGCATGCTATCAATGGCTGCCACGTTCTTCAAGAAGAACTGGGAATTCAAAAAAAAAACAAATAAAAAGATGGACAGATAAGGCCCAGATAAGTTTTAAAAACCCATATAAGCATTGCTTAATCTTCCAGAACAGCAGTGCAGGTTATACATAGCGTAGGAGTCAATGGTTGCCACACATTGAGGAAGGGAACTGCTACACATCCACCCCAGTTGGACACATAATAGAAAGAAATCATTGACATGTTTTATATGTTCATTTGCTGAGCGTAAGGAACATTTATTCTGTGCTTTTTCCTGGGAAGAAACATAAATTTAAGATATGTGTGTACTAGGACATGATACTGTTAGAAAAAATGACCTTGCCATCTCTTAGCAATACTTAAACCAAAGGAGTTTTTCAAGTCCAAATGGCAGAATAAGGTATCTCAGAGGCTAATTGAACATTTATAGAAGTACTTAAATCTCTGTACTACATAACTGCTCATTGTAGCTAGTGCTATGCCAGCCTGTCAAGAGAAGATATGCTACTGGAAATCATCTTTAAGCAGCTTATCTTTGGAGACCGGATGTCTGGGACAGGGTTGCAGACACTGGTGTTTTGTTAAAAAGTTGCAGTTGTAAGCGAGGAGGTAAATGAAGCAGAACTTTGTCAAATGCAGCTAAGCAGGCAGCTCCTCCTGCCCATGCCATAGATCTTTGGATGTGATTGCAGGTGTTTTGCAGTGTGCCAGCCTTCCCATTCACACAAAGGCTGGTCCAAGCTCTGTGCGAGCTTTTCAGAAATGTGTTTTTGTGGATAAATACGCACTTCCATATTGTCTGTGCTAAAAGTGAATTCCTGCTATGAAAAATTTATGGCGTATGTTGTATTATTCATTAGGAAAAAGATTAGCCTAGCAATTGTTTCTTTTTAAGTAGGCGATCCATAACGTAAAGAAAAATGTCGTAAGAATACGATGACTGCACAATCTGAGCATACACTGTTTGGTTGCTTGGTCGTATGTTGATTTTTGGTCATATACTGTCTGTTACTTGCAAAATGCAAGTAAGCAATATTTTACTTGATTATTTGAGGGAAGAGGCCAACTTTTATACTGTGTTAGATCTTTATATGATATTGTTTTCTCTTTTGGCTTAAATTATATATGTACATCATCCATAAACCAGAAACATTTAAAATTCTTGGACATCTCAGACACATCTCTGGAGCTAACACATTAGAAATGTCATGTGCCCCCACAGAAAACTACTTACATAGTCACCTGAATTTTTCTCTCATTAATTTACAGAAAAACAAAGCAAAACAAAACAAAAAACTATATAGGTGAAAGACTGTATTTAATGCAATTTTGCAAAGGAGAACAAAGAGGAATGCTTTTATAAATGTTCATTGCAACCTGATTTTAGTATGATGCTGTTCTTATCTTCTCACTTGCACAGAAGCCGGAAAAGACTTCTAGCGTATTGGCACCAGCAAACAATGGATAAAGGAAATGTTCATTAACAGAGTCTTATTTTAGGTCAGAAAAGTCAGCCATAACAGTAGCATATGCATGTATATGACACCCCAGAAAGTATCTCTAACTACATAGTATTTTTCTTTCAACGTATGTCCTCAGGGATCATGTCAAACAGACCACTCACTTTGGCCTGCTTTTAATACAGAACTAACTATTTTTGTTGCCTGTAATAATAGTTTCTGTCCATATGAACTCTTCTCCTGCTGTATTAGAAATCATATGGATAACTTCTAGACTGGAAATCTGAAATGTAAAAATGACTGAGTAGCTACTTTGAAGCAATGGATGCTGGAATTTAGTTAGCAAGACTTGGAGACAAATGTATTTAAGTACTTTATAGAAAAAAATATTCCAAAGATAGAGGACACATTACTTCTAGTTAAAACCTTATTTCATTGCTTCTATCTTAAATTTGCATTTTTGGTGTTCCCTTTGAAATTTTTTGAATTTATTTGATATACCGGAAATTTTGTTGGATCAACACTCTTGTTAGGGTTTGTACGTGTAAATGTTACACTGACAACATGGTTTTCACTCAACCTAGATTGTCTGAGCTGTATCTAGGCACTCTCTTGTCAAACTCTGGATCTCTCAGTGGTTTCAGAAAAAATTAATATTGTGAACTTTAGAAAAACATAGCAGTAATGAGCTTTTCCAAATCAATTCTAGCATATGAAAGCTCCTCCTGCCCCCCTTAGAGTTGTATTGGAATTAAAATAATAGATCTGAAAGCTATAACATTTTATTTCTGGCACGAAAACAAGTCAGAGCTAAGTAAGTCCTGCTAGCTTTTTTTATTTACCTTGAAAGTCTGCAGACTAGCTGTTCTTCAGCTTGAAATTCTAGTACTTTTCAATAAGTCAAGGGAATCCCACAGTAGAAAGTGTAGATTATTTTATTTGCAAGATTCCTGTGAAAGTGCAAAAAGGAAAAGTCAATGCTCTAGGGACACTATATATATAAAAACAAAATATAAAATTTATGTATATGTATACATCGTGTGTATGTGTGTATAGATAGTACTTGTACACATACACATAAATATGTATATGCAACACCCATAATGCAGTCTGTATATTGACTGTATAAATAAATATATATACATGCATGTGTACATACATACATTATGCATACATTCAATAGATTATTTTAAAATCAATAAATCCAAAACATGAGCTGCAAGCTTGCTTTAATGAAACTCGTTGTTTTCTGCTTTTGGCTAAAAATGAAGATGTTATAAGAAAACAATTGGATGCCTGTAGAGCCACAGAAATTCAGCAAGTTGTAGTTCACTTGGAAGGTGTGGCAGGCAAGGGAAATGAACCAGCTTAGTTAGTAGACTTGAAAGCACAGTTGAGAAAACAGGCTGACAAACTGCATTAACTACAGGGTCTACACACACAATAAGTGAGCTGAGGGCATTTAACTACGTGGGCATTTAAACCTTGCCTAAAAAACGGACAATTCACAGCCTGCATTTGTGACAACAGCTGTTTGTGGCTGACAGCTGCTGTAGTTAATACCAAAAGACTATAGCAGTTCTATTCAGTTCTGGGGCCTGAATCAAGAGTGTTATGTTTATATGCCATGGTTACTTTACGCTAGGAAATATATTCCACAGTTTGAATGGAAAAATAGTAGGAAAAGAGAAAGGGGAAAGGAAAGCAGCCAAAAAAAAGGCGTTGTAATTTTCCTACAATTTGTTGCACCTTTACCTCTCAACCTAAGGGGGCAGGCTGTAGGAACTGAGCATCTCACTCCCCCTACGCATACTCGCTTCTCAGTTGTGTCATTCTTTGGCTCATGTTTGAATCATACAGACAGTTTGCTGTCCTCTTTGGCCACCTCCAATGATAACCCCACAATTTATAACAAAAGATTTTTTTTTTTTCATCAGCTCCTAAATCTATGTGTTTGTACTATGCACTGTCAAATGGCATTTTATATTTGTTTTAGTCTAAAATTTGCTAAGAGTTGGTCAAATCTGTTGATTGGATACCTCAAAACGTACTCACAAGTCCTGACTGCATCTTCACTGCATATCAAGACACACTTTCTCCACCAATATTCCCTTCCTGTCTTTGACACAATTCTTTAAGTAGTAATACTCCTGAGATTTTTTTTTTTCTAACATGACAGAGATTCAAATTAAAAAGTAGAGCCTATTCTGGTGGTGGATCAACCTATGGACTGCACAGCATTGCAAATCCCATTTTTCCCATTATCTAAAAAATATCTTCATTATGGAGAGCTGCTAAATTTTTCAGAGCTGCTTTTTATTTTGCTGCTCTCTTCAGACTAGCATCATATCCTCAAATGATTCTTCCTGGATCATTTGTTCTACTTTTATAAAAATGCTCTCACAAAGAAAATGCTTTCTAAAAAGATACTTAGGGAATTTTCCTTTTTTTTTTTTTTTTTTTTCCTAAAATAACTTTTCCGGTAAATATGAAAAAAAGAAAAAAGGTTGAGTTCATGTTCTGTTTTTACAGATATTATTGCATCTGCTCAATTTACAAACCACAAAGGGCAGATATGAAGATATCAAAGGCTACACCCAGTACAGAAGAAAAACACTAAACACAACAGGTTTTGTTTCATTCTCATATAGTTTTCTCTACTTACGTATTGATCACTTTTGTTTAAGAGGCCTATGCTTGCGTGTATTTTTCTGATTTGATCTTAAAATCTGTTTCTCTAAAATAAGACTCTTACTTGGTTTACCTTTTTAAATTTTGTCTTATTTACTCTTCCCTAAAATGTTATCAATAGTGTAATAAAGGGATAAAACAGTGTTGTTTTAAAAGCAAATGCTTAAATGACAAGCTTGCAAAATATCCAGAGTCAATTCATTTTACCATGTTAGACATCTACACTGCACATTTCTGCAACTGTGACAGTTAACCCAGTCCCCTCTTATAGGCAATGGAAAGAAGCAAACATTTCTTGTGTGCAATTATATCCGATCTGTCTCCATTAGGATGGGATATATTGGCATGAAGAATAAAATCAATTTTCCTTCAATATGTATTTTAGTGGTTATAGGCGTTCATTGTTTCAGTTCATCAAGGCCCTGAAGTGTGCCAGCATGGCAGAATCCTCATTAGGCAGGTACAACATCTGTGATCCCACTAAATGCCACAGATGCTGTGCTGGCAATTTGAACACCAAGGAGGAAAGCTGAGCTAGAGCATGTGAAGTGGAAAGGCTGTTGGAGCTTTACAACGGGTCATGGAAAGGTGTGCTTGAAGCTAAGCATTAGTGGCTTTGGAGCCATTGAAAGGAACTGAGAGACAGAATTTGCAGTGCATCTTTTTGAATATATATGATACTTTTTTTATTGTTGTTTGAGAAATAAGATTTGCTTCTGCTTGTGAGACACATTGCATCAGGTTCAAGACTCAGACACACCAAGCTGCTATAATTAAAGTGAGCATAAAAAGGTCTGATTCCAATAATATACGTGGCAATTATTCATTATAGTTTTATGGTCTGTCTGATTTTAAGTGAATTCAGACTTTCTTTCATTGAATTTTTATGTTTTTTCTGGGTTGTCTACCTGATGAATCTGACAGGATGTCGTGGTTTAACCCAGCAGGCAGCTAAGCACCACACAGCCATTCGCTCACTCCCTCTTCCCCAGTGGGATGGGGGAGAGAATCGGAACAAAACAAGGTAAAACTCATGGGTTGAGATAAAGACAGTTTAATGGGACAGAAAAGGAAAGGAAAATAATACATATACATATACGTATACGTATATGTATATACAAAGCAAGTGGTGCACAATGCAATTGCTCACCATCCGCCGAACGATGCCCAGCCAGTCCCCAGGCAGTGGCCAGCACCTCCCGACAGCCACCCCAGTTTTGCTGTTCAGCATGACGCCACATGGTACAGGACATCCCTTTGGCCAGTCGGGGTCAGCTGTCCTGGTTCTGTCCCCTCCCAGCTCCTTGTGCACCCCCAGCCTCCTCACTGGCAGGGCAGCATGGGAAGCTGAAAAGTCCTTGGCTCTGTGCAAGTACTGCTCTGCAACAACCAAAACATCGGTGTGTTATCAGCATTATTCTCATCCTAAATCCAAAACACGGTACATACCAACCCCTAAGAAGAAAATTAACTCTATCCTAGCTGAAACCAGGCAATATTCACCCCTTATTGCATACCATTTATATCATGCTCAGGTCACACACTTTGTATTACATCCTAATTAACCACCACC
>VXAL01010204.1:3284-19859 GCA_013399475.1 Chauna torquata | reverse complement strand
CCCGGCCGGGCAGCCTGGAGGCTCCGATTTGGTGCTCCTCGGAAATCAGCGCTCGTAAAAGTTCTCGGTTGGCTCGCTGGCGCTGTAGCTGAGCAGACGCAGCCCCTGGAGGCGACTTGTAAAGCTGCTGTTGTGCTTCGCGGCGTGTGTCTGGAAAGTATCGGCCCTAGCGCCGTGTGGGTTTTGTAGCACCGTTAGGGAAGGATGTTCTCAAAGCAGCTTGCTGCTGCCTAAGGAAAAAGGTTGCGTTCTGATTCTAAGAGTAAAATCGCAGTTATTCGTGACGTGTGCTGTTCTTAGGGAAAGACAGAAAAGCTGAGATTGTAAGCATAAGCCTAGCTTATGAGCATAATACAAACTGTTGAAAGTTAACTTGAGGTAACTGCATACTTGCCTATTTGTCATCTGATTTCTCTGGATCATTTAATAGACTGCTTGCTTGTCAGCTGTCATTTTTCTGTGAATTACAGAAACACACACACGTACATGTGTTTGGTTGCAGAAGTAAAAGCTGTAACTGTTTTCTTTGGGCTCATTTCAGACTTGTAGTGAACCTCTCTTTGATTGGGTCCAAGCTAAACCTATCTTCCAACTCTGAATTTCAAGTAAATATTAAATCTCAGTTTCTTGCAAAAATAGGTAAACTGTTTGAAGGAAACAGTGTAGCACTGGACCTGCTTTGGAAAGTGCCTGATTTTCACCACATTCCTAGAGGAAGTACAGAAAATTATTCTGTATCAAACATATGCTAGTTAATTTAGATTTACTCTCATCTTCTCAAAAACTAATCATATTAAAGTATGATTTTCCCTTTCCCCTCACAGTCCCTTCCTCCTCAACCTAGAACTATATTGACAAATTTTCCTGCTTTAGAGAGTTTTAACTAGCAAGGGAGTGTTTTCCATCAGTATTGGTTGAACAGAACAAGGTTTTGATCATAGTCTGTCTTTAGGCTGGATGAAAACGCCATTGAAATATTAATTGGGGGTATTAATTAAAAAAAAAAAGTCTGAGAAATGTAAATGTCCCAGGATATTTTCAATTAGGTATGGAAGGTATGGACTGGATTGGAAGTCATTTCCTGTGGTAGTCTAAGGTGCCTTTTATATTTCAGAAAAAAAGCTTGAGATACAGGAAAACAGATGGCTGTCAGAATAGACAGAGAAATAACAGTAATCTTTTATCTTTTGCAGGTGAAAAATTGGAGGAGTTTCTTCGCTCACTGAACAGCAGTAAACCTCTGTATTTGGGACAGACTGGTCTGGGTAACATTGAAGAACTTGGAAAACTGGGGCTTGAGCCTGGAGAGAATTTCTGCATGGGAGGTCCAGGAATGATCTTCAGCCGGGAGGTCCTCAGGAGGATGGTGCCACACATAGGTGAATGCCTTCGTGAGATGTACACCACTCATGAGGATGTGGAGGTGGGCAGGTGTGTCCGAAGGTTTGGAGGAACTCAGTGTGTTTGGTCGTATGAGGTAAGTAGCAGTATTCGTCGCAATGTGGTGTTTGTTTACAGGGTTTTGCATCTTGCAGCGTAAGTAGCTCTATCTGCCATCTCTTTCCACCATAATTATGTTTTAATGCATGCATCAGAATGTAAACCGCAGACTGTAAGGAAAAAAGATAGGAAAACATTCACAGCATGTTGCTGCAAGCATATTAGTTCTACTTGTATTTTTCAATTTTCATTTGGTGACAGTTACTGTAGCTCGTATCTGTGAGCAGCCATGTTGTAAGTATTGCTATGCTGTAAGTTGCTAAAGCATTACCTTTAGGGTTTCTATATGTAATCCTTGGCAGGATGCTGCTGTATTAGATGTATGCTGTAAAGGTTGGACCCCTTTAAAAATTATTTTTGTATAAGTGTGTGGCATATCTTTTTCTTCTGCACCACAGGTTCTTAAAATATATTGTGGTACTTGAAGATGAATTGCCTGCATTTTCTTAATTATTCAGATGCGTTTGAATAGAGTTCCTTGTGGGAAAAAGCAGAAGTAGGGCTGTTTTTTCTGTTGTACAGATATGAAATTTGTTACACTGCCTGTGTCTGTGATATACTTTCAACAGTATTTTACTTAGTGTAAGAAAGTGTTTAAATTTATTACAGACACACAGTGTAACAAATCTTACCATGCTGAAGTCATTTTAGGAACAAATGACTTCATTCAGTAGCAGCATTTTCTAAAGTAATAAAGATGTGTTGCAGCTCCAGAAAAGTTTGTTTGCAATGCCATAACTAAAATTCAGGGCTGTTGCACTGAATATATTGTGGTTAATGGCAAGACCGTCTTTGTAGATAAAAATAGACTGAATGTGCAACTAACAGAAAGGGTGAAGGGTGACAGCTAGTATGATGAATACAATTTTAGTTATTTTGACTGGTTCTTTAATATTAATGTGTGCTTGCCCTTGTGGCATTACCTCGTTAAGCTGGAAAATCATTTAAATGGGCCACTGAAAGAGGTTATGTGCTATTAAAGACAAAGAGACAGGAAATATAATTGGTTTTGTGCATTAGTGTTTTTTCTGAAAGGCCTGGGAAAATGTGGCCATTTAGAAATGGGTTTGGTAGTCTACACTGCATGAATGGTGAATGAACAATAAATCTTGAATAGTTAATACTTTGTACAGATTTTGGGTGTGGATATCTTATCCCTTATCCACTATAGAAAGGTGTTTTTAGAGACTGCTTCAACAAACGTTGTAAATTAAAGTGTAAAAAAAAATACACCTCTAGAACAGGGAAGGTATTAATTGTGCAGATGGGAATCAGTGTTAGACTAGTAGTTCTTAATCAGACTTTTAAACAGTGTGCTACATTGGTAGCTTAATCTTATATTCTGATGTGTTTGGGCTTTGTCTATACAAGGTCATTTTAAAATCCTTACAGGCATTCGATGCCAGCTGATCTGTATCAGATAGCACAATTATGATTCTGCCTTGACAGTAGTATTTTGGAAGTTTTTTATTTTGTTTATTTTTACTGGTTTGTCTTCTTGGGAAGAAATTTGGGGAAGAGAAGAAAAACTGATACAAAACGATGAAACATTATCATCATGGTTGTACTTTATTTTGATGTTGAATGTCAGGAAATTTTTGCTCCAGGAATTGAGTGTAAGTGGTGTAGAGTAAAAGTGGGATAGATAGAGTGAAAAAATGAGTTTGCTTTTTTTCTGTTTTGGAGGCTTGAGTTATATGACTGCTCAGAACCTCAGCTTTTCATGGTAAGATTGGGGCCTGAAAACATAAACTTCATGGAACAGGGCCATGTATTTTCATGCGATCTGAAGTAGAGTGACAGTCAGTTGCTCCTGAAGATCCTATATCTATATAATGAAGAATGGAAAAAACAAAACAAAACAAACAAACCTGTTAGACGTTGTAATAGCAGCTGCTCATTTCTGGCCAGTATTTCTGTCTGATAGGAGAATCTCTAACCTTGTAACCTGTGTGGCAGATCTTCCAGAACATGCAGATGATTAAGACAAAGCTGCTTAGAGTGCTATCCCAGCATTAAATCTGTGTGGAAGGGCAGGAGTGCAGTAGGGTATGCTGAGAGAGAGAGCAGGCCTAATCTAGTGATTTTGAGGTACAAGAAATTGATGGTTCTCCTCTGCATCCATTTAGAGGTCCTGTGGAGCAGACCAAAACTTTTGCAGGCCACTTTACTGGTTTACTTAAGATTGCTGTTTCAAAATGTCCACATTTTATATATTAAAAACTTGAAATACCAAGTTATTTTAGGCATACATTTTATAAGAGTCTTTTGGAACAAATTTTATTTTTGCTATGATGCAGAACTGCAAATTTAATATTTCAGTTTCAAAAAAGCTCTGATAAGCCAAGGAGTCCTCAGGTTGAATTCATGCTTGGGCATAGTTTCCTCCATTTGTGTTGTGTAGCTGGTTGTTTAAAGCAGTCTGATACGGGACCTGAACTGATTGCAGTGTTACAAGTTGTAAAATTAGACTGTGACAAGGGTTTATTTTTCCATAGGTCATTGAAACTCTTGCCGTGTTCTCTTCCATCGCTGCCTAAGATCAGCCACACTATTTCAGTGCTAGAAAGGGAATTATTCTTTCAGGTGCATGTGCAAAAACCCAAGATTGCAGCTAGGACGTTCTGCATAGCCAGTTCCAAATTTGTCCTGAAGTCCTCATATTGTACTAAACTATTAAACAAAGTCCTGCTGGGCTGCAAAATTTTTATGAACATCACTGCTTTTGCGGAGGTTTTGTGTTTCACGTGTGTTGCTGAAGACAGATTTATTGAAATAGAAAAACTGTAGAAAAGTTGAATTCATGTGGCATCATTTTGTTACTAGATTTCTCTCCCAAGAACTGGAATTGAAAGTCTCTTTTTGGTGAGGAAAAAAGAAATCTAAGAACTCACTAGAGAACCCGAGGCGCTTGATCTTTGCCAGGTGGCTGTGGTGGTGCAGGTAGGCCTGGCTGCCTCTCAGGGTTTGTTCTACTTCTGTGTAGAGGTATAGCGAGTACGCTGTGCTCGGTTATGAGCATATACTAGCTTATAAGCTTATACTGGCTGGCAAGGAGAGGCCATAACTAAATACCCTGCTTTACTTATTTTTTGTTGAAGAATATTTTTTCCATTGGAATGAACAGGAAAAGAAGAGGTGTACAAGCCTGCAGTGAGCCACTCTTGCTCTGAGAGTAATTTTCTAGAGTTTAATCCTCATTGTGCCCAGCTGGAAGCCAGGGCTGAGGCCTGGTCTCCCATGTGCCACATGACTTATGGGCTGAATGGATCCATCTCGCTGTCTCTCCTGATAGGTCTCCTCCGCTTTAAATCACAAATTAGTTGTCAGATTGCTGGGAAAATGAATCTAATAACAGCGTTTTTTGGGCAGGTGTGTGGAGTGAAGAAGACGCAAGCCTGCCCTGGGGCTGTCCTGTTCTGTGCTGCTGCTCTGTGCAGGCCTCTCAGTGGCTGGGGTGGAGGTGATCTGCCCAGACCCCTGTGTGATGGAGGAACAAAGGAGTAGTAGTGCTGGGTAATGACCGGGGAGGACAGCATCAGGCTGCCCACTGTGGTAGCAGCTTATATGCAGCTGGCCAAGAGCAACAGCTGAACAGTGGCCTAGCTGCAGAGCAGTGCCCTGGCACGGGTGGGAGAGCCTGCTGGGGGCCTTGTGTTGTGCACAGCTCGTTTCCCTCCTGCTTTTGCAGAAAATCTATCTTTGTTCTGATGTGTTTTTCAGCTACATCTTAATTTATTCTCCAGTTTTGGTGATGCTATAGTGATTAAGGTGTACTAAACCTGACACATTTGTCAAAAATGCCTCTCTAAAAATGCCTCTCTAAAAAGTCTGTCTCTGTGCTTTTTTTTTTCAGGTGTTAGCAACTTTTGCTTCCCCAAATCAATAATAATAGAGATTAAAGAGGCCCTTTTGTATTCTCAGAGTCCATATTTCAAGTGAGCATCTCTCCTCTACTAATTTTGAAGCCTAGGAATGCATCACTGTGAATGAAGAGGCTAGCTAGGTGCTAGTGACTCATACTTGTTTTATTCTTTGGAAAACAGAAATATAGTTAAAAAAACTGAGATCATGTTTCTTGCATTGCCTTTTAGGAGGGCCTTGACTCTAGAGGATTATTTGGGGAAAAAAAAAAAAGGTTGATTGCTTTATCCTCCCACCTTCCTTTTTTTTAAACGATGTTTCTGTTTTCAAAAGATGGTTTTGTAATTTGTAACCTAAGTGTATAACAGATCAAATAGTGTACTTCCACAAAAGGACAAAAAAAATGCAAGTCGTAAATTAGGTGGCTCTAACAATTCTAGCAGAAATTAAATATTGTCAGGGTATAAATACTGACTATCAGTGAAGCAGAAGGTTTTTTTTTTCAGAAACTGAGAAATGACAAATGCAACAAAACAGATTTAAAGACCATTCATCAACATATTTGGGACACTTATTCTAATGCTGAGTTTGTAAGGCTTTTCTTTTTTAGCCTTTTTTCCCCTTTCTACAGGAGAAAATATGCATTAAAACTACATTCATACAAAATACCCCGTATGCTTTACATCTTTAGGTAATGCATGCTTTGATACTGGAAAAAAATATGTTTTACTTTGACTGTGGATATAAACAGTCCACATTAATGGCTGTATACATTTTCCCATTTTTTCTTTATACAAAGTTCTATGAAAACCATAGAAAGAATAGTCTCATTACTTCAGCATTTTGTTTAGTAAAACAGCTTCTTAATATCCTGTTTGTTGTTGATTCCCAGGAGTTACAGTATCCTGTGAAAATGTCCGCTTAGATCAAATTCCTTGCTCAAAAAAAGTTCACTTTACAGTGCACTGGCGTTGTGACTGTCTCCTGAGGTGCTTGTAAGGCCATCTTACAAGCCATGTTCTGCTTTCTCTGAAAATACTTTATCTTTTCCTTTTAATGTGAGTTTTCCTTGTTGATGTCTGTTAATTTTCGACTGGAGGCTTTGTCTCTTTTGTGAAGATAGTGTTTCACAACCAAACTTTGAGTTGAACACTACACCAAACACAAGCATTAGAGGTGTATTTGCCTTTGGTGAAGATAAGATGGTGCTTTGTCATTTGGGTACTGGCATGCTTGGTCTTGAAGCAGTGGTACCCACACAACTAAACTCATGCTTTTGGGCAGCTACATTAGACAGTTACATAAATGCAACCATCATATTAAAAAAGCATAAAATGAGCTATCAGTGACCCTAGAATAAAAATGCATGAAAGAGTGAATAATTAAGGTTGTAGCAGCATCTCCTCATACCCTCTGGGTATGAGGAGAGAAACAGGATGATCACAGAGTCCTCAGAACTATTTGCATAAATGGCCAATTACTGATAGAGAATTGTGTATGTTCTCTCCTAACTATTTGTTATTAAAAGCTACATTACAGCAATGTTAATGGTTGTTACCAAACTTGATCACTTTAATTCGATTCTCACCTGGTTAGAAAAGTGAGTTGTATTTCCATACAATTGTAGTATAGTGTTTCTGTGTGTACATGATACCAAAAGAAATGAAAGTCATTAAATGAATATCCTATCATGGTAATCGTAGTGCTGAAATAGGGTCATTCCTCTGTTGCCCCATGTGGTCCTCATTTGAGCCACCTATTGCACTGTGCAGACTCCCTGCTCGTTCTTTAATGGTGGACTTGGCAGTACTAGCTTAAAGGTTGGACTGGATGATCTTGGAGGTCTTTTCCAGCCGAAGTGATTCTATGATTCTGTGGTTCTCTGGCTTTGTGAGAAACCTCCAGTCATTCATGTGCTCTTCTCACTGGGGAATCTGGGGAGACTGCCTGCGGCTGCTGCCTCCCTAGGGTTCACATATGCTGGGAACTCGCCAGTTTCTTGCTTCACGTCATCCTGCAAGGTCAGCTTGGCTAACAGTTGGGAATGTTCAGGATGAGAAAACAGTCGTGCCTTCTACTTGCATTTTATCGATGGTATTCAGTGTCTCCCTGTGTGGCTCAGGAGGACCGCAAGAGTTGGAGATCTTGGTATCTTGGTATCTTTGTTGTGAAGGATTCAAATAGTGTTACTCACAGCCAACTTGGAGATGTGTGCTGGCACAAGCAAGCCCGCAGCTGTGGTCCTGTCAGTGCTGGAGGGCACTGGAGCTATAGAGCCAAGTGCTAAGGGGGCTGCTTCTCAGCCTGGTGAAGAGTTTGCTGCTCATGGGTTTCTGGGATGTTTGCAAATTGGGTGTCCTGTCTTTCTGGCTATGCCCCAACAGGAAATACTGGTCAAGAGTTTTTGGAGTTTGTCCGCTGTGGAATTCTGACTCCCAGGGCTGAGTTGCCAAGGTCTTGTGTGTGTGGTTTAATGTCCATGATGTGAAAACTCTGTGGGTGCCTTCCTTGTAATGTGTTTTCCTCTAAGATGCCAGCAGGTATTTATGTGCAGGACTGTGTGGGCTAGCTAACAGCTTTCTAGTCTGTTTTGAATGTTTGTACATTTTAAAGGTTTTCTTCTTAAAGAATAAACTCCTTTTTGAATTACCGAAGCGTCCCACAGATATACACAAGGAAAACATTAGGTAAAGTTCTGAAATGATTAAAAATTGTCTTTAGTTCTGTATATAGGTATCCTGAATCATCTCTCACCCTATATGGAAATTTAAATCTAAACATGTTCAACTTTTTCTCACGTTTGTTCTTGTTTTATCAGAAATGTGTTCCCAAAGCTTCTGTGCAGTTGGTATATTTGGAGTGATATTTCCATAAAAGTCTAGTGCAGAAGGCTAGCTGTTAAACTGTATTTAAAAATAGTGTTCAATATGAGGCAGTGCAATTGTGACACAACTATTGTAACAGTCATCTCATTTAACCCATCACGTCATCCCTCTTGACAGTGCCTGTCACATTATACAACGAATAAGCTTGATTTTTAAAAATACGCTTGCAGATGAAGAACTTGTCTACATTAGGGTCAAGAGTATATTTGGTACTTTAAGTGAATCTGCGAAACAGAGCACTGGGAAACCCTGACATCTTTACCTTTTACCCTGAAATTTTTTTTTGCCTTTTACCTTAAAATCAAATAAACCAAAACACCTGGAAAGCAGTAGTTTCTATAGGTATTCCTAGAACTTTTCAAAATCTTTTTATTTCCTTGGTGTTCCGAAGTATAACCTTCCCTACCACACTTACAAGTTTGATCGTGTTTATTGGTCATACTTTGACAGGGTGTTTTGTTCGACTGCATTGCTTGAGCCTTTTCGAAGATGAGTTGTGTGTTGCAGACTAACAGGCAAAGAGTATGGAGTTGTGCAAAATGTGTACAATGTTTTTATAGACTCTGATAGACAGAGGATCTCTGCTGCTGCTCTCTCCCAGCCCCCAAAGTTGATGGGTTTTTTAACTTTTTTCTAGACTGTTTTTTTAATCTCTCTTTTTGTCCAAACTTAGAAAATCTCACAAGGATAACTTTTTTCTAGCTTTCCAACTTAACGTCCTTGGATGAGCTCAGAAGTCTAAGATTCTGCTGAAATAGAAAATGCTTAGAAAGAGAGAACCTGGAAGCTGTAAAAAAAAGAATAGTTTAAAGAAAAAAAGAACCAACAAAAACCCCTAATGTTTCCATAAAAAAAGCATTTGGAATAAGCACTAATTAAATGTACTTATAGTAATGTTTCATTAGGTATAAAAATAGGATATAGGTCTTTTTTCAGAAGAATAAGCTTATAAGACACTCTTCCATTTCTGTATGTTTCTTAGGAGTTCTCTACAAGTAGACAAATAGGTATAAAAATTTTAGGTCTTTAAGCTATTACTCTGTGGTTATCATTACTAAACTGGTTTTCTACCTATTTTCAGTTCTTATATGAGAAGGTATATTTCAAGTCATTGTTATATGCTGCTATAATATATGTTTTTATTTAAATATTTTATTTTGTTACATAATGTTAAATATTTTAAAAGTACATACACTAATTTAAAGTGTAGCAAGAGCTGCTGAGCTTTGAGTTTATTCTATCTGACCAGTGTTGGCTAATAGTTTAAGCTTGGGATTAGTCTGCAGATTAGTTACTCTTCAGCACGTATTTGAAATTGAACAACAAATAAATGTATAGTTCCACCTGAGTTGTAATATTCCTGTCTTCCTAGGTATTACAGTTAGAAAAGCTTTTTGACCTGCTTTTAAGAATTCTTTTAAAACATACATATACTTAGGAAACAAAGAACATCTTAAACTAGAGGTATAATTTTAGGAAATTCTGGAGGAGGATAAGCAGCCTGGTAACTGACACAGGCTTCATGAATGCTGTTTTATGTATAATTTAGTCTTGAAATGAGCCTAGGAAAGTGAAGGTTACCTTTTCATTTATTTTAACTGAGTGCTTTAGAGTCATATTTTCCACAGTCCACAGTCATTTTCCACATTGCTTGAAGTTTTAGCTTTAGTAAACTAACGCTTTTGAATGTTTAAAAAACAAAACAAAACAAAAAGTGTAAAACAAGTCTCTTCTGGAATGTGCTAGTTCAACCAAGCAGTTAGGATATTGAGGACTGAACACCGATGAACTTACTAAACAGACAGTTTTTTTTTTTTAATTTTTAGATTGTGGTGAAATATTTGATTTAGAAACTTGCAGCATTCATTTTAATAATTTTCATATGGGATTATCATTTTGTGCCTTGGGTGTTTTTTCTTTTTTTTTGTGCACTTGATACTTTGAAGGATTTTATATTTTCAAGATTGCATTAAAGTGCATTTGAATCCCTAACTTTTTTTTTTTAAACAACTGGTCAAGAGCAAGTTAACATCTGAAGAATGACTCATTTGCTGCTGTTGGAGAGGAGCTTGTTCATGGTGCCCTTTCTGGGTATGGCATGTGTAAAGTAGCTCCTCCTGGGATGAAAGCAGATGAACTAAAGAAGTACGGCATGTTTACACATGGCTGCAATGCAGAGGAAGTATGCACGGCCTTAACTACTACGTGAGGCGTATGCTGTAAATCTACATGCACAGAAATATGCATTTGTATGTACATATGCATACATTTAAAACTTGTGCCTAGATGATAGCCAAGCTCCCAAGGGATGTAAGTTAAGCTCCTTCAGAGCTTTTAAGCAGTGCTTCTGGGTATTTATTGCAGTTTCGCTCCTGTAAAGCTTAGGGATTTAGCTTTCAGTTTGTTCTTCATTTCTTTTCATGGTTACATCAGTGCCCTTCTGTTCTGTATATACGCGTGTTTTGGCTTCCAGCTTCAATTTAACTTAGCTTTTCGGCTTTTCATTTTCCTTGAAAGATTTTTTTTCCAGCTACAGACTGCAGCACACCTATTATCAAAATAACATTTCATCACCAAAGGGGACTATCTTACGGACCAGCTCGTATCCTACCAGAAGTGCACAGCTTCCTATTTTTGATTATGATAAAACACATTGACTTTTTCTGTAACTTTTTATCAACTGTGGGCAAAATTTTCTAAAGTGCATGAGTCTTAGTTCCAGAAGCCAGGGAATTTAACTAGAATGGATGTAGCTGATGACAAACTGTTTAGGAAAGTTCCTAACTTGGCAAATGAAACAGTTTTATTAAGGGCTTTTAGAGTTTTTAATTGTTGTTTAAAAATAATTTTATAGGTATAAATCTGTCCTGCTATAACAAACAAAAGCAGGTGTTAGTATTTTGTGTTCTTCTTTTCTTATACTTGACATTTTTATATTTGAAGATATTTTTCTTCCTGTGGTAGGGGGAAATAATTGCACCTAACCAAGGGTAGTTGCCTGGAACAAATGAACAAGACTACAAAATACCATAAAATAGTAAAAAGTAATTTTTCTTAATATATTGCTATAGTAATTTTGGGAACTGTATTGTTATTATATCCAAGAGGGTCATGTAAGTGTATATATATTTCTTTTGTGACAGCTCAATGCTTTGAAGTTTGCTTAGAGTTACAGAGTGTGTCTGTTACCTCTCTGCAAAAATTGTTTATTGTTTGTACCTTCAGGAAACAGTTACACACCAAAACTGTGCATTGGGCATCCTTGCATGTGTTCTGGCCATGAGAAGTTGGTGTTCACTTCCCTCTTACAAGTATATTAGCCTTAGTTTTTAGCGTACTAAACCCAACAGTAAACCTAGCTTCAGATTCTCTTCTTAATTCCTGTCCGTGTTGTACTGTTGGGATGTACGCTTGGTGGTGACAACTGTCGTGGGAGGCAGATAGAGGAGATGTACAATCTTGGAGCTGAGAGCCTGGAATGGCTGGTCGTCTGTCTGCAGTGTGCTCACCGACGGTCCCAGCCCAACCCAGGCTTCCTAACTCATCGGAAGAATTTTTACAGCAGTAGTGACTGTATTATTTCAGCTGCACATGGTGCTAGAAGCAGGAGAGAGACATGCTGGAAGAAGGTAGATTGGAATAGACTGACATGCCTTCATTTAGTTCGGCATGTTAGAAAACAGCCTCTGTGAATCAACTCCTCATGACTGGGAGTTGCATCCTCACAAGACCTCTCATGAGTTTTTGCCTTAAAATAGGATCTGGTGATGATTTTTTTTGGTGTGTGTTGTGTGTGTGTAGATGTGTATATATGTGTGTGTGTGTGTGTGTTTAAAAATAACATGGTATATTGCTGTTTGCCTTTTTGCTCCACTTTGAGCACTGGCTAATCATAAAGAGCACTAAATTTATGTCATTTACCTTGTTACCAGCTGTTTCTGGAAACTGAGGATTATTATTAATGGCGTAATGATTAACAATTGTTATATACAGATATACCTGGGAGGGTAGGAACCTCCCCCATGTGTGAGACGTCAGTGTTGAAATGTTGTTTTGTTTCTCTTGAACATGCTGTTTTTCTATAGTATCTACTTGCTGAATGTGTTTCGTAGTTCGTTAAGCAATGTGAAAGCACTTATGCTACCATATTGATCTGAATAGGATTTCCATTAGCTGTGGATGCTGTTGATAAAATCCTGATAAAAGTTCATTAGTTCAGAAGGGGAAAATCTAATTGAGGTCCTCAGAACAACCATGTTAAATATCTAAACAAGTTCTCAGGTATTCTGTTCTATACTGTTCTTAGTAGAGTAATTATTGACTTGATTAAATGGGAGCTCTCAAATTTTTCATATTTCTGAGCGTTAGTGATACATACTTTAGCATCTGAAAATACACTTCAGTATTTCTGCAGGTAACTCTAGAAGTGCAGGAGCTTCCCATTAGGACAGTTTAAAATAACTGCTAATTGGAATGTTTAGTTTAGTACTCAACTCATAATTTTAGTAAAATAACTTCATTGTTTATTTTCCATTGCTAAACGTCATTTGGAGACCTACTGTTTTCCTTGGAAGTGGCCTTTGAAAAGATTTATTTGGAGGTCCTGCATTAAATCTGTAGAGTGGCCAATGGAAACAGACTACTTAATAATTTCACTAGGTTTAATGTCCATCTTGTCTTCCATGTAGGTACAGTTTGTGGTCTTTAAAACTTGAAAGGAAATAAAAGATGATGCCTGAGAGGGAGGTGGGGGAGGGAAGGGATTTGTGCTTTTCTTTTTGATTTTTTTAAATTGTTTATGTTTAGCCATAATTACATAAATCAGCTGGGTCAAAGTAAGTCTTTCTCTGCAGACTAGATACTACCCTGTACAAATTAAATAACTTTTCTTCCTTATCACATCTGTTATGGTCATGCAGGTAGGTAACTAAAACAGTTGCTATAGATTAGGTATTTCAGTTGTATGTTAAGAGAAGCTTTAATGCCTAGTCCAAGGATAGCATCATGTGTCATTACTCTGTTATTTTTTTTAATGGTTTCAAGAAAATTTCTATATATTTTATAGTGTAATTATTATACTTTGTTCACTGGGAGTAAATACATTGTAAGGAGAGATGTTCCGTAGAGCTTTTTTGGCATCTGTTCATCAGTACAGATCATAAAACAGAAATAGTATTTTATTTAACAGGCTGATGTTTCCATTGATTCACACACTCTAAGGAAATATTAAGAGAGTTCAGTGCCTCTTTTTATGCTTCCTAGTTGTTTAAGAGCCAATTGGTTGCTGAAGGACTAGTTGGCTACCTGATGCAAGAAGCCAAATCTTTCATTTGGGTGTTCTTTTACAACTTACGTTGGTGTTAGTGACTAGGCTTATGAGTATCTAGGACTGTGTTCTGATGTGTTTCTGATGTGCTGTATTCTGATGTTGATTGCCCTAAAAGGTGTGTAGAGAGCATTTGATCTATGTATTTTTAAATCTTCCTTTGTAAACATGTTTGTAGCTTTTTTTTTTTTTTTTTTAAATTAACGTTATAAGAAATGAAGCTTTTATTCTGGTGAAATTACTTTAATGCTGCAAGCTGTTAAATGTTTTCAGCTTCCCCGGAAAGTAAAGCTGAGGAATGAGAGTAAAATTTTTTTCTAATATAATTATGCTTAAATATATCATATGCTGTTAGTAGAATGTGTTTATCACATAGCAGCTCTTTGCTCCCCTGAGTACCCAAAACTGACCCAGAAATGACTCTTAAATAGTGTTTCAGGGGAAAAAAAATTGTAGGTAGCACCGAAAACCATCCATTTTTGAACCATAACTCATGTGTTTCTTTTTTCCCTGCCACGTAAACGATAAGGATTCTCCCTCCTTCTCTGATATATCAAAACATTGAAAGGTTTTATTGACTATGCTGAATAAAATCCAACCTTTAAAATTCTGCTGCATCAGTGCTTGAAGTATAGTACTGAGGCATTTGTGCTATTTTAGTACTTTTGTCTTGTTGATAGCTAAAACATTTTTAAAAAGGTTTTTTTTTTTTTTTTTAGTTCTCTGTTAAAGCACACAAACTTTCCACCATATTTTCAGAAATGAAATAACTCTCCCAGCTCTAAGAATTGCTGATGTAGGATTTACTTTGTGGCTTTGGGGTTGAATTGCTGTGTAGCATTTACACCTAGAGACATGTTCTTTCTCTTCACTTGTAAAGCTGAAAAGACTCTCCTGGGATTACTTTCTATTCTTTGGCTGGTACAAATATCACTTCCCAGCATCTGTCTTTATAAACATATTGTGCTCCATCTAAAATAATAGGATTTTCCTTTTTACCTGTGCTGTGCCACTGGAATACTGTTATAAAAATCTGATTGCTTTAATAAGTTGCGTCTTTATTTTCACTTTTAACTTCTTTATGGCAAATGTACAGTCATTTCTTCTTATACATTTCTTCTTCATTATACATGTTCTTGTACCAGTTTTTGGTATTTACCTTAAAAAGCTCTTGTGGCTTCCCTTGTGCTTACCCGATCATACCGATAAATGCTACAGTGCTTTTATTTGGTTAGGCACAAGAAACTGTGTTTTCTGTTCCTCTTGTTCTGTCAGTAACTTGTCTTTTCATCTACCTTAGTCACTTTTTTTTTTTTTTTTTAAATGGGTGATCAAGATTAGGTATGGTACTATATATGAGAAGTCATCTGTAACTTTTACAGTGGCACTCAATATTTCTTTTACTGGAAACAGCTTCACTGCAACTCAGAATTATATTTACCATTTCTAAGGCTTCATCACACTGTACATTCATTGTCATTCTGGATTTGGTTGATACCGCTAGGTCAGTGTCGTCTTCAGCCATTTTCAACTATTGATCTTCTGACTAGCAGAATATTTTACTTATGTTAAAATTTACTAATATAGTAGTCACATATTTAATCCTGTTGCTATTGGAAAACTGTGCTGTCCTAAACTTGATGTTGTATCAGATAAAAATTCTGTTTTCCCATATAAAGAGAGTGAGCTTGGGTAGCCTAAGGGCAAGGGCAAGGGCAGATGCTGTGGTGGTAGGAGAGGGGATATGCTGCATTGCATGATCACATCCCACATGGAAAATGCTTGCAGTTGTTCCAAGTCTACTTGTACCTCCTGGGAGACAAATGATTAGTGAGTAAGAAAGATTTCATCTTGCAAATAGTCTAATCACACGTGATGTGAATTCTTGAGTGCTTTCATTCTAAATGGATGCTATTCACTGCACCTTACAGGAAAGTTGCCTTTTGGTCTTTTTACTGTGTGATTTGCCATTTTCTTTTTAGATGTTGTTTGCTGTAGAAAATCCTACAAATAAACACATGACTTACTGCAGATCTCCAAACGATCTGGAAGGACAATCTTTGAACACTGGACTTTGTTTTTAAAGTCAGTTATCTGAATCTAAAGCTGAACATCTGTGGAAGATAAACATGGAGTAGTTTCCAGTTTTTGCTATACAGCGATTGTAGTCAGGACAAATACTGAATGAACACTGGACTTCATTGGTAGAGTTGAAATATGTCAACTGTGTAGTGCAGAATTTTTCATGCTGTGACTTCATACCTAATTTGGAAAAAACAAATATCCTGTGTGTACTGTTTATGAATGCTTTAATTCTTAAAGAAGAAAAGTGGAAGACTCCAATTAGTTGTTTAAGGAACTAAAGCTTGAAGAAGTATGTGTGTATATGTATGCATGCAAATACATATGTGTGCGTGTGTGTATTATAAATGTATGTATTTGTGTCTACATATGTATAGATAAATATAAAAATAACTACACAAGGAGAGCAAGCCGGTACTTTTTAATATGATAGCTTGAGCTAATTTCCTTGAAATCTCAACAATGAAGTAAAGACTTTTTTTTTAAAAGAGTTGAAAATACGTTCTCATGGAAACAAGAACTCTGTAAATGTGATGTTTTCAAGACTAAGGGCTCTCAAGAAAATGGTCATGTATGGTGGAAATCATCTCTTGTAAATGCATCACTTAGGAAAGATGTTATCACATCATGCAGTCTGGATGGATGAAATAAAATGAAAAATGAAAAGTTCAGGTGCTGGATAGGTATATTCTTCAAGCTTTCAAGTTTATCTTTTATAACGGCACTTAGCAGTGCTTGCTGGCTGTGTTGAGTGTGCGTTTCCTTTTCACAGCTGGGTTGATTGAGTATTCTGAAGAGATTTACCAACATGTCACCCTGTAACTATCATGAGATTACAGTGATTTCCAAAGATAATGAAGCCTTTATCTGAGACCACTATATATATATATATATTTTCTTTTCCAGCTATCATCTTGA
>VXAL01010203.1:104267-120980 GCA_013399475.1 Chauna torquata | reverse complement strand
TTCCTTTCAGTATTAAGAATGTCAGTGGCCTGGGAACAGATAACTTGAGTGGGGAAAAAAAGAAAGGTCAGCACATTTCTGTGTGAATGGCCAGTAGTAATGCTCCCTTATGGAGCAGGAAATTTTGGGTTTAGGAATTTGAAAGCTATTTTTCTGAATACTTTATCTTCAACTCTTTATCTTTTGAGTAGTCTACATGTTTACAATTACTTTGATGCTGTAGTCAATATTTTGAACTTTTAAAGGGGTGTGGGGGGGAATCTTTGACTTCCCTCCCCTGGCTCTGGCCACTCATTCCCACCAGGCAGCCTGTAACATTTTAGGGTCAAACCACAAAGAACCATATCTGGTTGACTACACCAGGAAAAAGCTGTCTTCTCTTGGATCAGTCCTCTGAATTGACTTGCTGTACATCTTTCTGCTCTATATGTTCCCTTTGCATGGGTCACCTTCTAGTAGCATGGGGTTTCTCATCGTTAGTCAATGTTAGTACACCCAGAAAATAGTTCTTCCTTTTGTTTTGGAGCAGGAAGAGAGCACCAACGCAGAGAGGCAAAGTGACATTTCAGAGTCCCCAAGGACCAGCTTGTGTTTCTCAGCCTGGTGCTGGATATGAGGGCAAGACTCTTCCTTAAGAGACAAGCAAAGACTTTTCAGAAGTGAACCATTGAGGGCTCTTCCTGCTCACACAGTGTCAGTCCAATGTAACATCTGCAAAAATAATAATAGCCAGCTTCCCATGGCTCAATCACAATCCCAGATGTCTCAGTACACGTTTTAATTTGTTAAATGTGAACCCCTAATGAGCAAGGTGAGGGATGCCCCAGCAGCAACAGCCAATTGATCCACACAACTGTGTCCATGACTTACATGTTGAGAGTATTTATTCAGGTCTGTAGCACCCATAAGCCTGTAGGCAGCGTGCTCCTTCTTGATGATGGTAACAACTTTGAATGGTCTTATCACTCGGTCACTTGGTTCTTCAGGGACTAATCCCAATGACAGCTGGAGCATTGTCTTTGGTCAGGACTCGGCTGGAGCTTCACATGGAGTATCGTCACTGCACTTGAAGAAGGATGTAGAGCAACTGGAAGGGCTTCTGAAAGAAGCAGCAAGAATGTGTCAAGGTCTAGCAGGCCAGGTTTGTGGAGTTAAAGGACTTGGGGAACATCAGTCTAGGGGACAGATGACTTCTGGGGGAAAATAAATGTTTGAAACAAGGTAAAAGTGCCTGCAGAATGGAAAGGAATAATGTATCCTTCCACCTGGAAAGGGGTCAAAGATGGTGAACTCAAACTGCAGCAAAAGGATTTCAGTTAGACTGAAAATTTTCTCAACCTACAGATAATGAAGCACTGAGCTGAATGTCCAAGGGAAGCTGTGTAGTCTTCACATCACTGTCTTTTTTAAGGACAGAGAAGCACCTGTCAGGATTAGCTTCAGTACTCTTGATCCTGTCTTGGGGTGAGGGATCTGTGCTGTGACCTCTTGAACTCCCTTTCAGGCCATTTTTCTCTGATGCTATTATCCCATGGAAACTTGTCACAGAAGTCTTCTGTCCCTGGCGAGGGAAATGCAACCCCATGGTGCTAGGGGTGCTGCAGCACCTTCACAGTGCATGAGGCTGCTCCCACCAGCAGCACAGAGCTGCTGACACAGCTCAGGATTGCGGGGCTGGAGCCTGACCGAGAGCCCTTAGTTAACGGCATAGCTCTCCAGAGGGGCATTCTGTGATCCTTAAGTAGAGCAAAGGAGCAAGACCTCTGTTCAAGTGCCTGATCTGAAGGGGGCGGGGAGGTAATTGATTTCTGCAGAGAATCAGGTTACAAGGGAGTTGTGCATTTCCCCCAGGGCTCAAAGCCTTTGCGGAACACAACCACCGAGAGACCATAAATTGTGTGCCTTGATGATACATCTCTGTATAAAGAAGACTTGCTCCCTAGCAAGCCAGTACAAACTCATCTGTCTCAAATATATCCATGCAGTCACCAGCAAATGTAATTTTGCTCAGCAAACCTTGATCCATGATGTCTGCAATAGTTCGGAACACTAAAAACAAATGCATCATCTGCCAAACGGCTTTTCTTATACAGANTTCCTTTCAGTATTAAGAATGTCAGTGGCCTGGGAACAGATAACTTGAGTGGGGAAAAAAAGAAAGGTCAGCACATTTCTGTGTGAATGGCCAGTAGTAATGCTCCCTTATGGAGCAGGAAATTTTGGGTTTAGGAATTTGAAAGCTATTTTTCTGAATACTTTATCTTCAACTCTTTATCTTTTGAGTAGTCTACATGTTTACAATTACTTTGATGCTGTAGTCAATATTTTGAACTTTTAAAGGGNTGAACTTTTAAAGGGGTGTGGGGGGGAGATTTTTGCTGTTAATATCTTCTCCAGTGATGCTCATTTCTGATCTGGTTTGGATAGGCACTGCCTACTATGGCTGTGTAGAGCTGTATTTTAGAGACCTAAATATAGAAATATTTTAAATATTTTGCATTCCCAGGTTCTCTGTGAATTGTTCCAGTCCTCTCCTCAGCGTGGGAACCTCCCAACCTCTGGAAATATTTCAGGATTTATTAGGAGGCTTTTTTTGCAACTGATGCTGGAGGATGAGAAAGTGACTTTGTTTCTTCAGTCTCCATGTCCAGTAAGAGGTTTTGATATCTGTATGGTGAACACAGATCAAATTTAGCCTAAAAAAAAAAAAATCTGTGTATATTCAACTTTGAAAGATCAGGCAGCAGCTTTTCCTACTATACACATTTGTAAAGGAATGTTTTGGTGAACTGTAACTCAGCATTTTAAAAGAGAATTTAAGGCACTGTTGTAAGACAAAGCCATCTTGTTGAAAACATCATGATTCTGAAAGAATAGAAAAAATAGAAAACTGAAACCTTTTAATAGTATCTTTAAGCCCTAGCAGCAAATACAGCTGTAAGTTCTAGTCCTTGTAGCAGTTCTTTATTATCAGTTTCATTGAAGAACAGTCTTAGTTTTGATGCTCCAAAACTGGCAGAGATCCTTCAACATTAGCCACAACACCACAAATAAATTTTTGAGTGACAAATACTTGAACTGATTTGTAAATCAGGTGTATGCTTTTACACTTCTACATGCTTCACCAGAACAGAGTTATAATTAGTGACTGAACTGCTGTGCTCTCAGCTGAAGGCTATGAATAAAGAAACACAGGAAAACCAGAAGTATTGAAAGATATGATACTTCCATACAAGGGAAAAATATTTTCTACTTTGGTTTCTGCTGTTCTTTCTACATCTCAAAAGTAAAGTACTACATGAGATATGTGACATGGAAACTGGATCAGATAGTGTAAAATGGAAAAGGGGCAGCAAATCAGTTTTTGTGCAAACACATTTAAATGTTTTGTTTTAACCTGGCTGAGATGAATTGTTAATATGGAGTTCGGTAACATCAAGGTAGCATCAATTTTCTACTAAGGTGTTTTACATAGAACAGATTNTTTTACATAGAACAGATTTTTGCAGAGAGTTACTGAATAAGTGAAAACAAAAACAAATTCTTGAAAACAAGTCAGATAATCGAGTTTCTTCTGTTAACAATACCAGGAAACAATCTGGCTGTTCCTAGTAAGTAGAAGAAGGTTCCTCCTTTAACATCCAAAGAGAAGCCTTAAAAATAATCTGAATGTGCAGAATATACTTCCAGTATGTCCAACAACATAACCTTTAAAATATTGGATCCCCATTTTTATCTCTGAAGTTCTTACCAAAACAATATTTTATAAGCTAAATTCTCATTGTCATAAAGTATTAAGTTCATTTGGTACTATTGCACAACAATAAATTGGTTGAGATAAGGCTAAAATATGTTATATTAAAATATTTGAAATGTTTTAACTAGTAGTGACTTAGTTATCCATCATAATAGCAAAAGGGAGATATATCATCTAGAATAAACTTTATCCTCAAGTCATGATGCTCGAGAAGTAACATCTTTCTCTACTACAAGTATATTGTGGTTTTCCTAATTTGATTTCAGAAATAGTTACAAGTCTCCAACACTTAATTTTGTCTCGTACAGCTATGTAAATTTTTTTTTTTTAAAGAAATATGATATATTGTTTCTGATGCTAAAAATATTCCAGGCTTTTTAAGGAAACTCTTCAAGTGAAAAACTTAAACTTATACTAATTTGATGTGTTTTTATTGTAAACCTGTAAAGTTGAAGAATATGTAAGTTTTCTTTTTCAGCTCACAAAACACTTAACTTTATTTTGCTGAGGTGAGTTTATAAGAATTTAGTGTTTTAGCATATTTCTGAATCGTAAAATCATGTTAAAAGTTGTTTGTTTGTTTTTTTTCTTTCAGCTGTACAAAGGTAGAATTAATGCTACTAGTCATGTAATTCAACATCCAATGTATGGAGCTGGACACAAGTTTCGTACTCTTCATTTACCTGTCTCAACAACTCTAGCAGAAGTTCTTGATCGTGTGTCAGGCAAGTTTACAAGTTTTATTTTTTAAGATAGTTTAAAAAAGAAAAAGAATAAAATAGAAAGGAAGTCTCAATCAAGTATATCTTACATGTATATTTGCAATGTTCATAGGTACTTGCCAGATATGACACAGAGGTTTAAGTTGTAGGCTTTTGCATATGCCTTGCATGTTCCATTTTAAAATGCGCTTTACTGGTCAAATAGTATTTTTTGCTTCCATAGAACTCAAATTCTGGTAACTTAGTTACCATTTCGGTGGGAAAGGTGGAATTTTTGTCTGTGTTGTTTTCAAATATTCATATGTTCTTAAATCTCTCATGGTATATTTGCAACATCATACAAGCAATACTGCAAATATTAGTCTTTAAAATGCCCTGTCTTTCACCCAGTTACTTAAGTATTCCCAAGTAATGTCACTTGAATATCCTGGAACTTAAAAGATTGTCCCAAAATGAAGTTGAAATGGTGTTGCTATGAAAAGGACATTAATGAAGGATCCATCTGATTTCCGGGGATACGCATTTATACATTATATAAAAATTTCAGTTAACTTACTAAATGGAGATTGAAAAGCTTGATTTACTTTTAGAGATTAATTTTAAAATTATAAGTAGTGAGAGGACAATATTAAGGCATGAATTTTTGTTTATTTTTATAAAATTAAATATTTAGTTGTATTACTTGAATATACATGGAGAAATGAATCTCTAGGGGGCTCTGTTGATCAAGCCTCCACAGGCCATAATATGAGATTTGACACCTGAATGGTAGATGTCTTAACCTTAAAATGAATCCCACCTCAAACTTCAATTCGGTTAATACTTTACAAAATAGACCTATATGTTCAAGATTAGAGTTAGTGATCTGTTTTGAAATGTAATGAAAGAGTAGAAGTCATAGTAAAGGTGTCATGTCCGTGCCAAAGCTCTCTAGGTAAAATGAGGCAAGTTGATTCCTTGGGTAAGAAATAGAGCAAAATGTATTAGGTCGTGTTACATCAAAAATCAGTTTTAAGCATGTATAATTTAAAAAGGGGTGGGGGGAACCCCAGCAATTCCTCTTTCATCTTAAGATGTAGTTCTCAATAACAGCAAATGAACGTCAAATATCATCACAGCAGTCATGATTTTGCCATATTGCAGATGTGCACTCTGAAGTGTGTGCACTTAGCTGCATACATGTCTGACTAGGTATTTATGTGGATATATTTGTATGTGTAATTTTTATTTTTATTTTTTTTTAAACTCCTCAGAGTAGGATCAAATTTAATTTCTGAATCTTTGCGGAGTTCAGAGGAATTATTGCTTTTTTATACCTACCTAAAATCTTTGCATTTAAATAATTAACAGATGCTTTAGGGCAATGAATATGTTACCTAATGAGGTGAAAGAAGTACTATAATGGTATTTGGCATTTCCAACACTAGGCAAAATAACATGTGCTTTGGGGTGTTAATTAAAAAATAATGAAGCCTAGGAAAATGCTTGAAGCTTATTTACTTGGGAATAATTTACTATTTTGCATAAAAATCTGTATCATTTAGTGTCCAGACATGATAGTGTGTGGAATGTGACCAAAGTCTCTAGTTCCCAGTGCTATTTATGGTCAGAATTGCTCTAATGGGGGAGATAGTCACTGCGCATGAGGTAAGGATCAGTTGTTGAGCAGTGACATAACCTGTACTGAATAGCTGCCTTGGTGGTGTGTTGTGCTCTGCTTGATAGCCAGTGCTAATAGGGAGTGGGGAGGGGAATGTGATGATGTGATGTACGGTAATGCACGTAATTGATATCAATCAAATGCTGACTTTGTAGGGCATCATAACTTTGCTTTATGCTACAGAATTGTTTCATTTTAAATTGGAAGAATTAGTTCTGGGAAAGTTCAGGTTCTTTTATGTTTCCCTCCTTCATCTGTTGTGATTTTTCTGATGGTATTAAAAGCTTTGTGATTCTTGTATGTCATTCCATGTAGTCCCTGGTTAGGACAGTAAAGAAGACTTGAATATACAAGGAGTAAACTGTGTGTTTAGGGTGATGGAGGGAGAGAAGGGACTGACGGGCTGGAAAAAAAGGAAAGACTGCCACCACGGCAACAATAGGACGTTGTGAAGATCCCGCGTTGGAGGCTGTCACTTGGATTAATTTCTTTTTTCTTTAACTATGCTACTTATGTTTTCTATTATATTAAGATCTCAAATTGATCATTTCATACATGCTGCAAAAATAAATCACAATAAGCATGTTTGTTTAGTACTTTTTCTCCCTGCCTTAAAAAAGAAAAAAGAAAGCATGGTACAAAATCATTGCTAAATCTGCTGCTCACATCTCTTCACCAGAGGAAGAAAGTGTGCAGTGTCATGGCAGATAGGATTGCCTAGAATGAGTACCAGCTGTTTTGTATTCCATCTACCTTAGTTTCAATTCACTAGTCGCTGCAGGTCAGGAAGACTGAACAACAGAGGTGGATATTACCTGAATACTAAAAATACCATTACTTAAGCATGCTCAGTAGTTTTATTAATGAACTTTAAATTGTCCAGTAATAAATGGGCATTCAGTCCATGGGACCAACTAGAGTTACTCCAAAGTTTAAATAATACTAATGAGGATTTTTAAAAAGTCCACACCCAGTCTGAAATATGTATCTATACACACACACACACACACAAATGTATGTACATAAATAAATACAGATTTAGTGTGGCTATTAGGTCCTGAGTAGCAGCAGTTTGACACTCTGTATCTTCTCCAAAGCAATAGGAGAATGATTTGGCAATTTTTATGCCTTACAAGGTGTGAAATAATCCACTGTAACCAATAATAAATAGTTTTTTAAGTTGCTTGCTGATATTTGCGATCTGCAGGAATGATTGAACCAAAATGTTTGAACTGCAGTAATTGTTCCCTTAAGCAAATGCACAGGTTTTGGATGTGTAATGTCCTTCCTTTATGTATCTTCTAATTTCAAAGGAACTATCGTACTCACCAGATCTGAAATTGGTTCAATATATAACACTAGATACCTGGGCCTAAATACAAAAATATTTAAATAAGTCTGTAGGCATCCTTTAAAAAAAAAAAAAGTTTGGTTGGTTTGTTTTTTTTTCCTTTTTTTCCTTTTTTTCCTTTTTTCCTTTTTTCCTTTTTTTCCTTTTTTTCCTTTTTTTCCTTTTTTTCCTTTTTTTCCTTTTTTTTCCTTTTTTTCCTTTTTTCCTTTTTTCCTTTTTTCCTTTTTTTCCTTTTTTTCCTTTTTTTCCTTTTTTTCCTTTTTTTCCTTTTTTTCCTTTTTTTCCTTTTTTTCCTTTTTTTCCTTTTTTTCCTTTTTTTCCTTTTTTTCCTTTTTTTCCTTTTTTTCCTTTTTTGGTTGGTTGATTTGGTCTTTTTCTAATCTTATTTTTTGGTTGGTTGCAAGTGTGTTTTAATGTAAGTATGCTTGTCCTGTCATGTAACAGTTTTAACAGTTTTAAATTGACAGAGGACAGATTCTGGGGGGAGAGGAGGCCAGAATTACGATACCTTAATTTTTAGATATTTATAAGGATATTACTGCCTGGGATGGAAGTCTAAGCCGTGTAAATAGTTAGGAATAGTCTTGTTAACAGCCTAGAAACTGGTAACAAAATCAACTTGGTATCTTGAAATGCCTTTCTTTCCTGTTTTTCTTCCTGTATAGATACACCCAGTATCACAGCTAAGCTAATTAATGAACAGAAAGAAGATAAAGAAAAAAAGAACTATGAAGAAAAAGAAAAAGTTAAAGCAGAAAATGGATTCCAGGACAATTACAGTGTCGTTGTTGCTTCTGGTATGTTTTTATTTCCATCTTCTGAAAAAATGGATCTTTCTGACATTAAAAGTGAGGGGAAAATCATATCTACCAATAATTCATTTAATTACTAATGATGATTAGAAAAAATTGTAGTGCCCAGTTAATCTAAGTGGCTGCTAAGCAGCAAAGACGAGTTCCTGGTAGAACTGCTGCCCCTACTGAATTACATGCTTTGGCAAATTTGTACCTAAATGTGACTGTCTGTGGTATGTTGTGGATGCTGTGGCTAGTGTATTTTACAGGATTTTGTAGACATACACCTGGACCTTAGATTATATGGTAAGATATTAGTATTCATGTATTATTACTATAGGCTATTAATTCCTCTGCCTTTTTGCAGTGCCTAAGTGCTTCAGAGTTTAATTTCCTACTCTCACAATGTTTTGGAAATAAAAGAATTCATGTACTTTGCATAGCAACTGTGTTAAAAACTGTCAGATGCATAAATCATATAAGGATAAAACCACATGTTATTCCACTTGGAAGCCACAAATAAAGGGTCTTCTTCCAAAGCTTTCACCTTGTAAAAAGTCATATGAAGATCCTTCTGAAATCATTCATATAAACCCTTCTCCAAAATTGCTACGGAGGGTATAGATCGAACGTAGTAATCTTGCAGTGGTACAAGAAGATTACAGTTCAGCTGATGGCTGTAGAGATCATTAGTCTTTCAGTTTGAAATTCTGGTATATGCGAGAGATTATTGAACTTAAAACTACCCTTTTCCTATCTGGCTTTCTGCCCTCATTGAGCAATTTCAATTTCATTTACACTTCGTGAAGCATGAAGAAGAGATGCTGATTTCCTTTGACTTCTGGCACCAATATTTCTTAAGCTTTTTATTTCAGGATTTTAGATGTAGATATAGTTCCAAATTCAACTGTTGAATAAGGCAGCAGTTTAATGGATCTTGGTATATATTTAAAACAATACAGCTGATTGTTAATTACAGCATCTTTATCTGGAGAGATTCTTGCAGTAGATGCCACTTAAACAGGATAAACATGTTTTGATAAGATCTAAAACATCAAGAGGTTCAACTGAACAGTTAAAACATGCATAAAGAATCTGGAAAGAAAAAATAATATCAAGATTGAAGATAGGGCGTAACATAGCCAGCTGCGTCTCCTCCCACTTGCATCTCTGCTTATACTGCCTGATATAACCCACTCCCTCTTTAGAAAGAAACAGAGTTAAGTTATTCCTTCTTTTTGCTTATATTTCTTCCAGGTAGGTAAAACAGCTTAAATGTAAATTTATTTAATTTGCATTTGGTTTTACTACCTGTTTATGAAACCTTTTCTTTTGTCTGTATCTGTTGTGGTTTAGCCCTGGCAGGCAGGTCAGCACCACACAGCCGCTTGCTCACTCTCCCCAGGTGGGATGGGGGAGAGAATCAGAAAGGTAACAGACCAGGAACTCATGGTCTGAGGTAAAGACAGTTTACTAGGTAAAGCAAAAGCCGTGCATGCAAGCAAAGCAAAACAAGGAATTCATTTGCTGCTTCTCATGGGCAGGCAGGTGTTCAGTCACTGCCAGGACAGCAGGGCTCATCACGCGTAATGGTTCCTTGGGAAGACAAACGCCATCACTCCCAACGTCACCTCCTTCCTCCTTCTTTCCCCCAGCTTTTATTTGCTGAGCATGGTGCCATATGGCATGGGACATCCCTTTGGCCAGTCTGGGTCACCTGTCCTGGCTGTGTCCCCTCCCAGCCAAAAAAAAAAAAAAAAAAAGTTCTTGGCTGTGTATAAACATTGCTCTGTAACAACCAAAAACATCACCATTATTTTCATCAAAAGTCCAAAACGCAGCATTGTGTGAGCCTCTACAAAGAAAATTAACTCTGTCCCAGCCAAAACCATGACAGTATCCGTTTATATTTTCTGTTTTGTACATTATTTAGTCTCCTCAGAAATTCATACAGCCAGTGTTTAACTTCTTCCCTATTGGTAAAATTATTAGAGAGCAGAGATGTTATTTGGAGCCTGATCTTCCTGAGACAAGCTGGTTTCGTGGACTGCGATTGAGTATTATAGCTGCTCCTACTGATCAGCTGAAACCAGAGTGTATTATAACATTTCAGGTCAGGATGATGTTAGTTTTCCAGCTGCTCTTGGCTGTTTATAATGCAGTAGTTGTATGCGTGTTTGCATTTGGATCCGTTGACTTTTTCACTTGGTCTATCACCTCTGTAGAACAGTACGTGATAGTAGTCCAGTTTCAATGTACATTGAGTCCCTTTGGCTGTCTCAAAATATGGCAGTCTTGAAAAGCTCAGTAAGCTTTCATGTACCTATTTTGCCTTTTAGTTTTCATGTAGTTCTTCCTTTAAATGTTTTGGCCGAGGCAACTTTAAAAACATGTTCAAAGATGCCAGTCATCACTTGTGCTACTGTCAGTACTGCAGCTGAAGTCACCTGGTAGGCCAGACAAGTGTTTGTTATTTATAGACCGTATGCTGAAATGTCTGTCAATGTAGAAATTTTTGCCTTGGGTTCTTTCTTTCAGCTGGAAAAACAAACTAAAAAGTTTTACCATAGGGTCCATTGATAGATAGGCTCTTTAACTGAGTTTAAGAGCAGAATCAGACTCATTTTTGCCTTTGTTTTTTTGGATGATGTGATCTAGTACAGTTACAGCTTGTTTTTTGTTTGGGGCTCAGGAGGATGCACAGCCTCATAACTGTAAAAAATACTAGGATTAGATCCAAATATATTTTATATGTGAATGCTGTTCTGATGTTTAATTTGTCAGCGCTGAAAAGTTTGACTTCTTTTTGCTAGAATTGAAGGCATTGAGTACATTGCAGCATGGCTAGCTGAAGTTATTAAATACCATAATAACTTCCAAATTTTATTTTTTATCTCTGTACTAGGTTTGAAATCTCAGTCAAAAAGAGCTGTTTCATCCACCCCTCCACGTCCACCATCAAGACGAGGAAGAGTGATTGCAGATAAAGTGGGTACCTCTTCCTCAGGAGGAGAATCTTCCAGCAAGACTATTAGTGTTCCAGTTTTCCATCTGTACCATAAACTTCTACCAGGTAATGTTAATAACTGTTTTAAACTTTAAAAAATGGACTTTTTCAGTGGCTGATATGTCATTAGAAAGTAGATATAATGATGATGTACATCTATCTTTTTATTCAATCTCTTCAAGTGTAGAGTGCTTCTGTGTTGGTAACAGCTTTCAACTGGATGTGGAGCATTATAACATCATTGTAGCTTGACAAAAATAACAATTATACTGTTCTTCCTTGAAGTTTAGTGTCTGGTTCCTAAACAACATCTTAAAAACATTTCCACTTTTGCTTAAGTTTAAGAGGGGGGATGGTTTGTAACCTGACCCGCATTTTCTTTGACCTGCAAGGCAACATTAAACTGGTATTTGTGCCCTGTCATTTCTTATTCTGAGCGGGCAGCCAACTTGCATTGCTCTCTAGATGGCTGTTATGTCATTTCAGAAATATTCCTGAATTCCATAATATTTGTGTTTTCAAAACCAGCATGTCTTAAGTGGTTAGTCAAGTTTCATATATGGCAGATTTGTACTGACATTTTATCAGCTATCCAGACAAAGTTGGTGGCACATTTGTAGTTGGGGGCATATAGGAGAGATTGGTGACTGGAATTCTTAACCTTAGATCAGTGATGAAGGACAGGAACATGTGTAAAACACTTGAATATTATGCAGAAGAAATCCTTAACTACTTTATAGTATAAAAACAAGGAAGCAGCTAGTGGAATTAACAAGTGGTAAATCTCTAATCAAAGTTGTTTTTGCCCTCAGTACCTGTTTCAGTATCTAGCTGGTAAAAGTTGCCTGTCTATTAATGGTGCTCTAGACCATTCTGTATTAGTGTAATGGTCTCATTGATCACAAGTCTTGTTCAACTGCCAGTTGTAAACAAAAAAAAAAAGAAAAAAGCAGAATCAGTGATATCAGTGATGAAAAAGGGCAGAAAACTTACTTCACTTACACGATGACATTTTTAGTTTTCATTTCTTAAGACACCATCCTACATCGAAGAAACAGATTGCTACTAAAGATCTTCCTGGGACTTGTGTTACTTGATCAAGTACAGTCAAGATGAACTGAGTATGCTAGGTGTATTAAATGATCCAATTCTAACACATTTCCTTTATATGTAAGTCTACTAATTATCAGGAAAAATTGTTCTGCCTTGAGAATAACTTGTAATTTTATGAAGAATATGTTCTTCATAAATAGAGTGGCCAAAGTCCTCATTTGAGTAATCAGTTTGGGCTATAGTTGTATGTGCGTTTCAAGTATACACTGCTGCTGAGAAAAGTATTCCTTGCACTGCCATTCATTTTCTCTTGCTGAGGAGTTGTGCCTTGACATTAGTGTAGTGAGCTAGGCTTGGGACTGATGGGACTGAAAAAGAACTGCAGGTTAGTTTGTTTTCCACTTTCTTCCACTTCAGCCTTTTTACCTTACAGTCACATACTTTCATGCCACCATAATTCAAGGGGTGAGATTTAATAGTAGGTGGCAGGCAGTACCTGCTTAAAATGCACATCAAATTACAGCCTTAGCCATTTGTTAAATATACCAAGTGCTTGGGCTGTCAGCACAGAGCTGCCATAGGGAATGTTGGCATAGTTCTTTGCTCTGTTCCAAACTGATGGGGCCTTCTTTCGCAAGAGAACAAATATTAAAAGTAAGGCCTTGGTTTAGAGCCAGATAATTTTTAGTCTACTTGGCATCTGTGGTACACATAATGAACAGCACCTGGACATGTATGTTACAATAACCCAATCATAATTTTCCACTCTGACTCAATGCCATTGTTGTTTAGGCCAACCGTTACCAGCTGAAATGACACTTGCCCAGCTTCTGACTCTCCTGTACGACCGTAAACTCCCTCAGGGATACCGATCAATAGATTTGACAGTTAAGCTTGGTTCCAAAGTCATCTCAGATCCAAGCTTATCAAAAACAGACTCATTTAAACGTCTTCACACAGAAAAAGGTGAGTGTTTTATTTGTTTGTTTTTGTTTGTTTGTTTTACTTTTTTGGTATCTTCCTTTTTTAAGATGCTTTTATTTTGAACAAAAATGGGTTTGATTTTCTTGGTAAGAAACAACAGTTTTCTGTATTTTCTTGTGTGGAGTTCCTGAGCTACTCACTACAAGGCATGTGCTAAACTTTGTGATAAATAACAAATTTACTGCCTGTCTTCAGATTGTATGTGTAAGATGCACTAGTATGATTGTTCTGGTTTCACTTTTCTTTGTATATGATGTGATTATATGATTGTGTGGATACCAAGTATTTTATTTCTTGACATGTATGCCGGTTCTCAGTAGTGTTTGTGCTAATAACCAGGGTACATTAAGTAATGCAGGAGCTGTTTGAAACCATATCATGTATAAAAGCCTGTGAAAAATTTCATTGCAGCAACTTGGGTACTTAATGTGCTTCTTTGAAAGTGGGAATTATTATCCAGCACATCTAAGAAAGTCTCATAACTCCAGCTTTAAGGACGTTCTATTTGAAGTCTTATAATAGAGTCTGTTTCTTCTTAAGGATTTTTCTAATTGCTTCATATCTGCTGCTTACAGTGAAGGGGGAAGGGGAGGGAGGAGCTGTATCCCAGGAATCTGGCTTGAAATATTTTGATGTCGTTCGTTTAAGGAAGGAGTTAGAGGAATGGGACATTGAAATTGAGCTAACGTGATCTGATCACCAGCATGCTGACACAGCATGGAATTGCAAAGTTAATCATTCAGCTGTTTTAAGACAGGGGCTTCTTGTAAAAACTTCATTAGATAGATCAATCTCTTTCTAAAAAAGGTAAGAGAACAGAAAGAAAAGTCAGAAAAAGAATCTTATTTTCTTGCTACTGGTCTGAACTAAGCATTTCCTGACTATGTGTCATGGCTGGATATGCAGATCTCTCACACTATTGAGAGGTCTCTATCTTTCAAATAACATTTTTATTTTCATTTATTTATTTTCATTTAAATTCTAAACCTACCGTTAATATTTTTCAATTTGAATGAAATTCAGAAATCATTAGAGAAGGTTGAGTTTATCAGTAGTTGCATATGAAAACATGAAGATCCTCTTTGAACTTTTATTGGGTTATTAGGCTTTTTCTTTTAGTGGTGAGACTAATTCTTTTGAAAATTTGACTTTGTCATTACAAACCCATTGATCTATATTACTTTACAGCAAAATATTAGTTATATTCAGATGTTTCGTAATGACTGCTCATCAGTTATGAAGGTTAGTGCTAGTGCTGTTTAATAAATAATTTTTATTATAATCTGTGGAATTCATTCCTAAATTAGTATTTCGTCAATTACTGCTTAAAATAGACTCTTTTTTTGGCACCATTTTTGGTGGATAAATTTTTTAGCTTCACATGTTGTCCCTAGAACTCCATTTTCTACTACTATGCTTGAGGAAAAGTATGTTTCTCTAGTACTTGCTTTAGTTAAACATCAGTTGACTCTTTGCAACAGTATTTACCATGTGAAAGGAGTAAGCAAGTTGAGAATCAGGATAGGGAGTGACCTGCTATTTCCCACTCCCTTTCAATTTTGGTGAAAAAAGGGTTTTAAGAGAAAGTATCTGCAGTTAAAACTTAAGAAAAAAAGTTAGTTTTGGTAGCTGCATGAATAATGCTTTAATGTACTTCTGAGTTTTTACAAGTATATAATAAATGATTACATGTATGCATACAAACATTTTCAGTATAATCATGGATTTTCAGCTGGGTGTCAGACTGCTCACAGTGAAGAGATACTGAGACCACTTCATCTGTGTTGCATTTTGGTATGGGTATACTATGAAGGCTTTGAAGATCATTGCATTATATTGTTTAACAAAAAAATCTGCAGTACAGGCTCTTTAGATGAAATATATTAAATACTCTCTGTCCCACTTCCCTATAGTAATGAGCAGAGCAGGTGTATTTTTTGCAAAATGAATTGTGGTGTGGTTCTTTGTATAAAACTTGTGTGCATCAGTGTGTAAAATGACAATCTTTTTGTCCATTGCACAAGTGCCTAGCCATAAACTGGGAGGAAGGAAGCTAGTAGAAATTTAAAAACAGATCCTGATTATTTATTTATTTATTGTTTGTTTGTTTGTTTGGGGGGCGGGGAGCGGATAACAACTGAAGAAGTTTCACAGATTTGGCAGAGGAGCATTTTGACACCTCTCAGAGAGGAGATGTGGGAATGATAGGTGTAGGCTTCTGGCTGTTTGACTGGGCTTGATGCTGAGTTAAGTAATAGGAAAGGGGAAACTTTAAAAAAAAAAAAATCTTGTTGAGCATTTTGGAGGAAAAATACAAGAGCGAGCAATTTATGTAAGGTTGTCCTTTTCAGCTATAAACTCTTCATGAGATATTAACAAACTTATCTCCTAGATTTCTAGATGGAAAGACATTATATTAAAAANGATAAAATTCTAATAAAACATAAAATCCTAGCAATTAACATCTAGACCTGTATAAATTTTCCCAAGTTATGGCATGGATTTGCAATCATTGCCAAAAGGTACTAATATTTTTATTTTCCTTTGATATTCTTGTACTCACTCATTTCAGGTTCTTGACTCAGATTTTGCTGAAGAGGGAAATGCTACTTTTGAAGTACACTTTTAAGTGAGGAGGAAGAAATAAACACAGTATTGATGATGATGTATTCATTTCTTTTACCCCTGTGTTTTTGTAGAACATGCAGATTTACTGGGGCCTTGCCCTGAAGATGAAGCAATCAGTCCTGGGGATGAGTGTATGGATGCAGTGCTAGATGAATCACTTCTTGAAACATGTCCCATTCAGTCTCCGCTGCAAGTTTTTGCAGGAATGGGTGGATTGGCCCTCATTGCAGAGAGACTCCCTATGCTTTATCCTGATGTAATTCAACAAGTGAGTGAAAAAAATCAGCATAGAAAAACATGCTAACAGTTTTTTGTTTGTTTAAGGACAGTATTTTCCCCATACTTCTGTATCATTCAGTTTAACATCTGTCATGTGGGGAAGCTACATCAAAAGAGGCAAGTGCGTGACTCTACAGCAGTACAGCTATACGTGCTGCTTCCCTATACATGTTACAGTTTGCTTGAGTAGCTATGTCCCTGTGAAGCAAAAGCAGGAATTCAGTGTTGCTGCCTGCCTTACTTCTGTTAATTCCTAAAATATTTTGGAGGGTAGAGTAGCACAAAGTTGCTAATGTGCTATAAAGCCATACTTGCTTGTCATGTCATTGCTCATGTAAATGTTCTCTCAGTGATTTTTTTGTGGTTAAGTGAAATACAGTTCTTGGTGTTGATTATATAATTTTATTTTATGTATTATAATCATAAATAACCTTATAATCTGAATTAACGTTATCATAATAATTAGTATATAAACTTT